>JAPQRN010004855.1:0-46967 GCA_037367275.1 Coranthus polyacanthus | reverse complement strand
TAATATATGGTGCAACCTCCTGACTTATTCACTTTTTTCATCAAATGTGTCTTTCCTATCACTACTTTTCCTCAACATTGTCAAGACAGTAAAAAGCAAATTAGTCCAGTTTATTAGATTTCAACACCACAGGTGAAAACAAGAATGTTTTACGTAATTTTTTTCCATTAGACAACTTTAATCTTTACCATTAAAGGCTCAATATGGAGGTTTTGCAACATGCCCTTGAACTTAAGTGAAGTTTGTGTTGGAGTCTGCTTTGTGATGTTAGCCAGTCATGTTTTATTATTTATTTATTCTTTTTTTTACACATTAGCTGTCTGCATTTCTAAGCTAATGGTATCTAGTGTTGCCCACTGTTGCAGCTGTAGAGGAGCAGAAGAGAGACACTGAAGAATTTGGGCGCGAGCATAGACTGTATATAATTAGTGGACAGAGGAACTGTGACGTCACCCATTGGTTTCTGAACTGCCGTTTTGAAGCCAGTAGTTTGCGATTTGGCTGTCGATTAAACTTAAATACCTTTCACCAAGCACTTAACATTAGCTCACCTTTGACCCCTTGGTTTCTCGTAGTTTCGCCTCTTTTGTCCAAATATGGTCACGTCTGGCTCCAAAAAGCAAACATGGCATTGGCCAAATCGCAAACTACTGGCTACAAAATGGTAGTTCAGAAATCAATGGGTGATGTTATGGTTCCTGTGTCCACTATACAGTCTATGGTCGTAACACAGTGTGGCATTAATACGGGAGTTACACATTACTTTCTGTTGGTGAGTAAAAATAGTTTTATCAGTAACAGACAATCCCTCCTGGTTTTGGTTTTGTGTAATATGTGATAGAAATGTGTTAACACAGTGTAAACAGCGTTAGCTGAAGCTGCTCACCTGTTCAGCTCTGCTCTTCTCATCACATCAAAACATTATTCTTTTCCTTATTATGGTTATCTTCATTTGCTCCGTGTCCCTTCGATGCATCAGGCTCAAAATAAAAAGGCTGTGATGTGTCATAACTGTATGATTTTTTATTTTCAACCCTACTGTTGTCAGTATTAGCATGTTATGACAGAGTTCTAATGCGCCTAGCTTAATGACTCCCTTTTCTTGCGTCATGCTAATTTGCCCCTTTTTTCTCTGCAAACTGAAAACTTTGACAAAAATGCCCCCAAATATCACTTAAGTGTCTATGGACATACATACTGTTTTAAAATCAAGTTCATAGACCATTTTCCTACACATTTAAGCACTGATAGTTACACTTTAAGGTGTGAAGATGCTGTTATCACAAGGATGTCAGACTGCTGCGTTCATTTCGTATAAATAGGGAATCTGTCACAGTCCCTTGTCACGAATACATGTTTTCCTTTCATAATGTCCAGTGAAATAGAAGGTGAGCTACATTTTCTTTTAGTTGAAAAAACTGGGGCTTTTTAGGTTTGTAAATAACTTTTGCAATTTCCCCTCAGTCTGACTGAACTGGAAAATTGCTGTTACCTTGCTAGCTAACATTAGCTAAATTTGGCTGCTAGTTAATGTTAGCTGCTGTTACTGCTCTAGCTATCTAGCTGATTTGATTGATTGAAACGTATTTTCATACTATATTCAGTTTTTTTAAAATCCCAGGAACTGCTGTAAGTTATTTAGACATACTGGTGACATGGGGTAGGCTAGCATTTCCACACGCATGCAGGTTTCTGGTATAGTATGAGTAGTGACTGGTTGGAATATGATCACAAATAGTAATGACTCAAAATTTCATTAACCTCTTTTTTTCCATAATATACATACTCTTCTAGTTATTCCTCCCACACACAGGCCTACAATATTTCCTTATTGTGTCCCCACTGACTAAAATCCTAAATTAATTTAGTTTACCATTTCATATTAATTTTATGAAATGGAGTAGGGAGATGACCGCAGTGCCATGCCCTTTTCTTTCCCTGTTCTCCAGGCCCTATTTGTGGTCATACTGTGGTGAGACCATTACCTTGACATTGGTGTCATTTTGATTTGAAACCCAGGGCCATTGTTAGCTCCCTCCCTACAAACATTTTTGCCAATTTCGAACACGCCACATCCCACTGTGCAGTTCCCTGGATGAACATGAAAAGACGTTGGCTGGAAAGACATTTGACTTTACAGCGACATGTTACTGGAGGGCAGTGTGGATGCGCTAGCAGCCTGCCTCCAATTACCAGCACAGACCTG
Organism: Coranthus polyacanthus; assembly: GCA_037367275.1. Classification (NCBI taxonomy): domain Eukaryota; kingdom Metazoa; phylum Chordata; class Actinopteri; order Kurtiformes; family Apogonidae; genus Coranthus; species Coranthus polyacanthus. The sequence continues at coordinate 44,761 of JAPQRN010004855.1, read as the reverse complement.
TATACTGTCGTGAGCTGGAACACACTGTGGCTGTGAAATGACCTCTCTACCTGTAGGACAGTCCACTGAGCTAGAAAACACCCACAGCAATATAGCACTGCGTAACACATAACAATAGACAATCTTCGGGGTGTAATTAGCGTGCTTGTTGTTCACTAAATTGTGGAGACTTCACTTAAAATAAAATTTGCTCTGTTTTGCCTTTAAATAAAATTCTTGCTCTTTTGTCTGAGGTTTGTCTCAAACCACAGGTGACCTCATTTAGCATCTGATTGTCCGCCTTCAAAAGATGTTTGCATTCATAGATGTCTCTTCTTTGAATTCCTGCCATAGCAACTCTACTTTGAAATCTCTTTAGCCTGCGTTGCCATGGCAATTCAGCTCCACAGAGCTGGTGAAGGGTATATATATATATGTGTGTGTGTGTGTGTGTCTGTGCAGTTTTGCCTCAGCACGAAAAGGGACAAAAGCATGATTACTGAAATGACTGAAGACATGATCTGTAAAATGTTGCCAGTTTTTGCATAAGTTTCTGGCAGCTTTAGTCACTTTGCAGGCAGTTGGTCTATTAGTGTCTATTTACCAGGTGACTCGTGACAGTGGATTAATGGAAATCCGGAGAATTTGTACAACTGAACAGAAGAAGGGAGAGGGCATTGCAGCAGTGGTTCTCAAAACAAAATGTACATATTTCATCATTGCATTCCATGCACATTATTCTAAAAGTATCAACATCCCAACTGGGTGCACAGCAAATTTGAGATTGCAAATTTAACACCCTCAGAGTTAAAATTAACACTCATCTGGTGTTTATATGGGAACCACTATTGGAGTGTTGAAAATTAACATTATAGTAGTTACATTTTAACTCTATAATAGTGTTAAATTGTACATGGAGCATTGCATCAGGGGATATAAGCATTACTGTTCTTAATCACTATACAATATAGTGACCATGTGGTGAGTCTGGGTCCTGAGTGGGCGTATCTTAGAAGGAAAGTCATGACACCATGAGTGACAAGCCCTGAGTCAGCACAACTAGGGTTGCAATACAATGGTAGAAGATGTCCTACAGTAAGTCATCCTTGGTTGCTATATCTTTTGAGTCATTGTAAATATTTCACTGCCATATCCCTCTGAGTTGACAATGAAATCACTATTTACCCTTTGTTTAAAGTGTGTGTATGTGTGTAAAACTGACTTATTTGACTTATTTCATTCAATGCAAAACCTAAACACTTATAAATACACAAGAAAAAACAAAGCAGGCTACAATTAAGTTCCATGCAAAAGTTTGTAGTGCAAAATTTCCACACAAGAACATTTTTAACAATACATAAAAACTTAAAACAATATTTAAAAATTATATAATAAAGGCTTATAATAAAGATTAAAGGTTCTGTAAAAAAATACAAGTTATTGGTCAGTAACACCATGTCTTGTTTTAGTGCAAATTTTAGACTCGGTTCCCATCGTTCATGTTAATGAGCCGGTCAAAAGATTTGGTTCGTTCGTGAATTTCACAACTCTACAGGAGACAGCTAAGCAAACTTACTCTTCACCAACAGAGAGCCAAGTTATTGTGGGGAGGAGTGATACTCTTTGTAGAGATAAAGAGTAACTTACGCTCTGTTTCTCCAGCTGCTGTTCTTTTCCACAGCGCTCAGAGCATCACCTCATATATATATATGCACAGCAGGGCAACATGAGGATCATCATGAAGCCTGCAGCCCACTTTACTCATAGTGTTAAAACATCACTAATCTAACAGAAAAAAGTAAATAAAACACAGCATGTGAAACCACACTTTTAACCTAATGGGACAGAACAAATGTGTTACTGTATGACAAAACATACAGATGATTTTAGCTAATGTTCATAAAGTTTGCTACTTGCCTCTTAGGACCGTCCCTAGTTCAATTAAGGCTGCATTAAAACCAGGTGTGGAATGAGCTCCACCCACAGAGCTCTTTAACACTGCAGGAATGTTAAAACAACGGCCAAATCAACACTGGAAAATTAACACTGCTGATTTTGCTGTGGATATAACAAACATCTGAACTGTGTAACTGTTAACGCACAAAAAAATAAGGCCTACAAAACTGTTTTCACTTAACAGACATTAGGTGTGTTTCCAGAAATGTATTTAATGTGCATTTTTAAGTTTCACATTTGAAAAAGTTTATGGAAATGGTAAAATAAAAAAATTAAAAAAAACATCCCAAATCTTCCAAAAAAGTTTAGGCCTGCTTGGTTTTTGCCACCATCCAAATCCACATGCATGCATAAATCACCCACCTAGTACCCACCCAAACTAATAATTATTTTGTTATGATTTAGAGACCCACACCTGATCACACCCAGGGTGTTTGTTCTCCCGTCTCGTCTCAGAACACCTGTGTGTTGACAGGTGTAGCTCTAGTGGGCCCAGGATCTGACACCAGAAAAGAATCCACTCAAGTCTAGTCTCCCCACATCAGACTGAAAAGTCATTCCTTCAAAGTTCAGCTTCTCTTATGAGTTGACTCTAACCACCAGCACATGGATTTTAGTATGATATAACCATTCACAATTCACCTTACTGAAAATGAATGTGGTGATATGGTCTAAAATGAGCAAATGGCCTGAGTGAGGGTTGTTAGAACTTGTAACTCTTTATAATATGTCCTTCATGCACACATTATGGGTTGTGGATAGTCCAGATAGTGACGACTTGTCACTGTCACTGATGGCAAAAAATAAAGCATTAACTTCATCCTGAGCCGTCACTGCTTCAAAGCATTTAACGCTGGGTTCAAATGCTCCTCACAAGCCTCTGGTAGGCTTCCTACAAGGAAAGACATACTGTCAGGGGGCAGCTTTAATTAATATTTCTCTCATTAATGATGTATTATATCATCCTCCTGCAATCCATCTGCTATTGATTAGAATATCCACTTCTAGGAGCTGGCTCACCTAATCCATAGATATAGATAACTACTGGCGACATGCTAACTAACCATGTTCTGTTACATGACACCAATTCATTTCAGCTGCTTGATGAATGTTAACGTACAGTTGTGTTTGATAACAGTACTGCCAATTTCACCTAAGTTCTAAACATGCAAATTAGTGCTACTTAGAGAGCACATGATGCAATCCAAAATGAATGCTAACACTAGCTGATGTTATGCTAACAGGTCAGGTATTGTAAATAAGTTACCAGTAAACTAAACAAAAACAGCAACAAATATTCTTAAAAAAAGCCTAAAACAATAAAGGGCAACATGACAGAACAAACTCGTTTTTTGTTAACTGATCATTTTTCTTTTTTAAATATCTAGTGTAGCACAACACAGTTCTAGGAAAAAAAACAGCTAGTGTTTAAAAGAATACAAAGCATTTCTTAGGTGCCAGAAGGTCCAAACTGTTCCTAAACACCTCAGACAACTTTTAAAAACTGTTCTTCCATCCGTATTAACAGTGACAGGAACTTTGCCAAAAATATTAGGAAATGTTGCATATTGTAACTTGGGCAATTAAATAAACCAGTGGTACTTCTTCAGTCAGAAACCCATTAAAGAAATGAACTCTTCCCACTCAGTGGTTATACAGATGTATTTGGCTCTGCTCTTTAAGGATTCATGTAAGAAAACTAATCCCTCTCTTACAATTACATGAACATCAGACCTCAGTGAATACAACAGTACAAATGGTGACGGGAACGTGAATGTATCGGCAGTGTAGGGAAATGTCACTTCATAATTGCTGCACAGAGTGCTCTCTCAAGTTCAAGGTAAACCTAACAAACCCAGAAGCCTTCATACTTTCTTTTGTTCTTCTCTCGATGCAGAAAAATTGTACTGGCAAATGTTTTGAGCCTGCAGTTGTAAAAAGGTGGCCCTGAGAAGTCTGCAACTCCATCTCCTACGAGTTATATTTATTATATACCATTTTGTTGTGTCAAACACAATCTGAAGGAAATGTTTTTTCTTCCAGTTGCAATGTCTTTTTCTTTAAGATAAGGTCCCTTCCAGTAAAACAACAAGTAATTGGTCGTGTTCCTTTACTGTAATCATTGAGTTTCACTGGGATGGACGGAAGATGTCATGGAAAACTGACTGACTCCACCTAGCTTTTTATTAGGTGGAGAAGTGAGAGGTGACTAAGAACAAATACTTCCTCACAGTTTTCAGGTATCTGTAATTTCTACTCCTTATATTTTTTAAAACAGGCTCATTCCTTTAGTTTTAATGCGTCTGAGAGAAATGATCCAGTATTTTTTATTTTGCCATTAAGACTGATTTCAACCTAAATGGGTGGAACACATAGAAAAGACTAACCCTTAGTGAATCCATCAGTAAATATCACACACGACAAACGTAACGATGTAAATGACATAATAGACATAAATGATGTGAAAGTTGTAACAGGATGAAAAACGACATAAAAGATGTAGTGATGAAGACAACATAAAAGACAAAACTAGATGATGTCATAAAAGGTGCAACAAGATGAAAACATATGCCGTACCAAGATGAACATGAGATAGAAGATGTGTCAACATGAAAATAACATAAAAGACGTAACAAGATGAAAATGTAAAAAATGTAAAAAATTAAAACAACATAGAACAAATGATGTAACAAGATGTAAACACACCTGTAGTCTCTGATTTTATAATGTAGTGCTTATTATGCACATTTTATTAATCTACCCTGTATCTTAGCCTGTTAGTCCTGTACCTTAGGCTATAATATTGCCAGTGTAAGTCTATATTTTGTGTAATTGCTTGAAATTGCATTTACACTTGACAAATATTTATTAAGAGTTATTAGCATAGCCAATTAGACTACTCTCCTTTTGCAGACAGACAGTTGCCTCCATAGTTTATTTTTGACCAGCAAAGTTGGACAATAAAATATAGCAGAAGGTGCATACTAAACCTACTTTTACTACTCTCCAGAATGATCAGAATTTATTGATTAAAAGGTATATTAATACTTTAATATACTACAATTGGGAATGTAATAAAAACAAAAACAGTCCTGATTTCCAGTAGTGTACCCTAGAGTACCCACCAAAGCATCACCACCCATCAACAGCTGCTCAAAATGTGCTCTATCACTCACTGAAAAAAGTGTGAAGCTTATTGTTTACATACATCTGTGTTATGGCATCATCAAGTTTTCTACTTCAAACCCCCCCCAAAAAAAACACAGACAACAGCTCAAAATAACACTGCTGTCTTATCTTCATGTGCTGTTATTGCAGTATTTTGTATTATAGCTTGCTTTGCTCAGTTTTTAGCAAGAAAATAGCTGTAAAACCATTAAACACCTCCATTTGGAATGTTTTTTCTGTACAGTTTGTATTGTCATCTGCACCACAGATATGTTCTGAATTGTCCAAACAAGGTCAGAAGTGTTACAGTTTGGTCAGCAACACTGACTGTCATCTTACTTCAAATTTTATAACTTCTTTTCTTTCACTCAGAACGTTGTATCTTGTCAATAGTGTCACTGTCAGTGCTGATGATGGTTGCTTTACAAAAAGCTTTAGCCACGTTTAGGTTTACAGTTCATTACCTGTCCTTCCACATGAATGATAAGAGGTCAGAATTAGCTCAGTCAGATATGGACTGGGCCTGACTGATAGACATAGGTTTAATGGCGGCGGAGTAAACTCAAAAGTAAAGTACTTGAAATCTGAGGTCGATATATCAAGATGGAGTTCAGATTTTCTACAAAGTTTTTGGAGATTTCCTGCCAACTGCTCTCATTAGCAGAGACAGTAAACGTTTCCCAGCAGTTGATCAGCAATCATGGCTCTGCAGCGACAAAAGCCTTATCTCAGTCAGGCTTCTTGAGATACGCTGCTATCTCTGACCTATCTAACAAGATGTGTGTTTCTTTGGATATATTTAATGGCCAGTCTTTGGTCTCTGTCTAAATAATGGTTTATTCTCTCTGTGGACAGATCAGTTCAGAAGTTGACCATTTTGCCTACTGCATCCACAGCATCGGATGTGTTTCAAATTTCACGTTTGATAAGAGTCCAGTTCTGAAGATGTGCGCGACAATGTTTAAACTAAATCATAGCACCACCTACTGACAATTCTACAAGATATGTAGCGATATGCTGTTTACTTGGTGGGTATTATATCAATGATGCTACAACCTCAACGATGTCTGAGCTGAACATGTTAACAGTTACTAGTTGTTGTTTAGAACTGTAATTTCTAAATGTTGAAATGATATTTTTATTTTGTAATATTTTGAGGTAGAAATATTACAAATAGCTCCTTTATAGCTTAAATGTCCTTTGAAATCTACCTCAAATAAACAAAATACATAATTTAAGGCCAAATACCATCATCAGCTGTCATTTTATTCACACACTACAAAACCTGTAGATATGAAATACAGTAGCTGTATGTATGTGATCTGATATGGCTGCATATTGGAAATGATTAATCTAGATATCTCATCCATTCCAGAATCTACTGTTATACAGCAGAAAGCCATTATTACAGTGGACCTGTTATTACTAGTATCAGAGGACAAATGTACAGCCATCTGAGGACTAATTCCTACGACTCTGAAGATTCCTCCAGCTCCAGGCTGAGGTGTTGAACAGATATGGTATCTTCTCTCTCATGGTGACATCAGCATGCAGGATGCACAAAACACCCTGATTAAGAAATAAAGTCTTCTCCCCTAACCCATCAAATTAGAGGCAGAATTGGACATCAATCCCTTCTACTGTGATACTCAGTTATAATGAAAATATTAAAGTCGCCATGAAATGAAAAATGACTTTTTCGCCCCATTGGCTAATAAACAATGACAAAATGGGAATGCTGTTTCCTGCAGGCTTTAATAAAATGCATGCATTTCACAAGGTGAGATCTTTAAACCAGTCACAGACTCATTTCAGCTCAATTAAATCTTCATCAGGACCGAGTGAGGATAGGAAACAAGCCACTTTACCCTCTTCACCATCGACTGCTGAGTCATAAAAGCTGTCATTAAAGATAGAAATCACTGAAAACCAAATAAACAACAACCAAAACTGTCCCCTAAGAACAGAAGAAATATGACAAGTAGTGAGTGGATAGCAAGGAGATGAAGTGGTTCTTAGTGTGTGGAGTTTCACTGTCCTTTGAAAAAGGACAGAAAATAGGCTCAAAATGTGCTGATAACTCTACTGGCTATGCTCCATATCATTTTAAAAATGATGGCTTCCAACCTCTCCTGCACAATCTGCTAACTTTTAAAGTTTTGTTTCAACATGTTGTACTTTACTGTCCCCTGGACTTGGACTTCAAAGTGCTGCACTCTACCATTAAATCAGAACAGAAACAGTACCAGCTATGCCAGGCATAATGATATACACACACACACACACACACACACACACACACACACACAATATTGTACATCCCATACTAAAAACACATAACACATATTGTACATACCTCATGTATGTAATGTGCAAACAAAACTATTAAACTACTGCTGCATGTCACTCCTGTTCTCTCTCTCCTCATATTTCCTCTCTCTTCACTTAACTATCTAATGATGGCATCAAGAGTCCAAAACGAAATCTTAAAAAAGAAAAGAAAAACAAAATGTGAATCACACGTAAAAAAATTTTAAATCACATCCAGGCTGGCATTTGTGAACCTTGCTTTAAAAAGTATAGGATTCAGATAATAATGGATCATAATTGTATTTTCATCACCTGCAAATCATCACCTGAATGAAATTTGTTCTGCACATGTGCGAGGATACTACTGTCACTTGTATTTCTAAATAATTAACAGTTGTTTCTGGGATTTTAGGACAATGAATTATCAGTAGCTAATGAGCTAATAGCAATTCAGTCAGACGGAGGGGAATTACAAATTTCACCACCAATCTAGAACACATTTTATCACATAAAGTCACATAAAGTAGTATTCTCACACACACTATCATAAATCAGGTTTCCGCTATGGATCGGATAGTGACAAGTGGATCCACTTCCATGGAGTCCCCCATGTTGTGCCAACGTGTTTCTACCGTAGACCAGAACGGACAAACCAAACACTGGCTCTAGGCGGGCCTGTTCCATGCTCCACTCTCCTTTACTAGTTAAGTTACCTCCATAGTCAACAGTCTGTTTTTGAAAATGTACATTTGTGTGATTTCTGTTTTCATTACTGGATGATCACCTGAAAATGAGTATTGTTGTGTTCTTATTACCTAAGAAGAGTCCTTTATATTTACAGAAGGAGCGGCTCCACTTTCAGCCCAAAACAAATTGCTGAGGTATTATAACATTACTTGGTTAATTTGATATGTTTACAGCTTTTATTGTAAAAAGCCATGATGGGAGTGGTGGATCTGCAATGTCTGGCCATTGATGTCTTTTGCTTTTGTCTTGATTTAGAGATGGAATTACATAGGCCTACTGTGTGTTTAAAGTTGGATGCTAAGTGAAGACGATGAACACTTTTAAGTTTTGAATGCTGACACGCTAACTTCTATCTCAATCTTTTTCCAGCCAATAACAGCAGCTCTTTAAACTAACCTGGGAACCAAATGCATCTGCCTGAGAGGTTATGTTTTATTTGCTCTGTCAGATCAGCCTGGCCATGCTCCTGTTCAAAAAGATTTCCACCACCTTTAAAAGAAAAGAAGAGCAAATGACTACACTTAAACCCTTCATTGATGTGTTTTGCGTACTTCCAACAACAAATATCTATTCTATTCTATAAAGGTTTTGTACCTTTTGAACCCTTAATCTTATCAATACAATTTAAAGTTAGGTGAAGTGGACATTCTCTGCTTCTTACAGTATTTGTAGTCCAACAAATGTCTTTAGGACATTCAGAGGCTCTGTAGTGAATGTGATTACACCATCACGTTCTGTTCATGTTCCTTTTCATCAAGGAAACCCATGTAGTATCTTCCTCTGAGCCAAGAAATGCCTCCAAAGGAAAGATTAGATATAGACACAGTTATTTGGAATTTTGAAACATCAAAGTACAATTTCCTAAATAAAAAAACATCTATTCCTAGATAAAGCAAACCTAAAATTTGTGCTTTCTTTAACTTTTACTTATGATGCTAACTGTTAGACTATGTTTGAAAAACAATAGAAATACAGGAGAATCAGGCACCACAAAATTCTTCAAGATTAAATTACCAGCTTGTGCAACATTTATGTGTTTTGTTGCTCTGATTGGTTGTAGGTCCACCTGATGGCGTCTAGAGGCTTTTTGGTCAGTCTGTTTGATAACGGCCACTGGAAATCAAAAATGAACTGAGACATTCCAAGCTGTTTGTCATTTGAGAATCAGACAGGCACTGGCACCTTTAACATCGCACATCCCATCTTTCAGTGCATCAGTCAAAGAACAAATGTCAAGAGTGAGATCATTCTCTGCAGGAGAAAAAGACCCCAGAAAAGGACACTTTTCCAGAAATTTGGACTTTTGGACTTTTTGGAATTTGATCTGAACCAAATTTGTAGATGTGAAACCTCCCCTGGACCCCGACCAAAAGAAGTGGTCTTGGTCCAGATCAAATTGAGCCATGGTTTCATTCATTTCCAGTGGGAACTGAATAGTTCACACTTTTGGACGAATTACAAGAAGGTAGGCAAGGCTATCATTACCAAAAATAGAAGGACGACAAAGAGACCAGGGACCGGTTGGACCAAATGGTCTTTACTAAGACTGCTGTATCAGTTTTTGTTAAGACCAGTCTTTAGAATGAACTTTATGTTAGTTGCACTAGTTTGTCTTAAGCCTGGTTTTAACTATGCCTGGTTTTAGAAATAGCAATTCTACCATTGCCAGGATAAATTGTTACAAATTCACTCCCTTGTTAATTAGTAGGCAATCATTTGCAGCAATGGAAATGCAAGACCATCATAAAGGGAAAGGTAATTATACTGATAGTGAAATTAGAAAGCTGACTGAAATGTATAGTCACTACAGGAATGCTAAGAAAGATACGAAAAAAATGGAGACCAAACAGAGACCATAAATAACTGCTGAGACTCTGAAAGTGATTGAAACCCTCTAACCCAAACTAGCAGGGGTCCTCCCCCCAAAACATCAATCTACAGTGCTATTATTGTGGATATATTTGGGGAGGACTCCCCTGCCTTCTCTGGTCTGGTTGGAGTGGAGTGGAAAGTTAAGAAACTGATCAGCCGATGAAGGCCAACGTTTCTCCATTGAGAGAGAGAGAGATCCCCACACCACTGATGACCCTGCTTACTTTGAAGTTGGAAAGTGAGTATTTTATTTATATCCTAAATCCATTTATTTATTTATATAGATTAATAATAGCTAAATTAACATTAATCAATTTACAATTTCAGGTTTGGCTGATGAGCAGAAGAGCCAAACAGAAGAGGGTAGAGGACCTTCAGATGATCCTGCTCAAAAAGGAAATAATTCGAGTGGAGACAATAATACTGAAGATACAGCAAGAAAAACTTCCTCTCGAGATCCACCTTCTCTGAAAAATTGAACAGGTCCTCCTTCCAGAGTTTTGAGGAGGAAGAGCGCATCGCTAGTTTTCCAAATTAAATTCAATTAATGATTTCATAGTTGTTTTTACATTATTTTTAAGTTTCTAGCCTATATTTTTCTCATTTTTTTATCTTGAAAAATACTAATCAATAATCAATAATAAGACTAATATATTTATCTTACAATTATCAATTTTATATACGCTTTCTTTGTATGTGTTATAATTATATTTAATTGAATAATGATCACAATATTTATTTCCTGAGCATGCAGTCATTTCTATATAGTGTTTTAATAAAAACTTCTTAATACATACATATTTTTGATTTAATGAGATTAACATACATAAAACACAACATAATATAATTAGTGAATAACAACAAACAATGAATGAATAAAATGTATGTACATTAGTATGACATGTAATGACATGTAACAAAGTAAGAAAGATCTGTCTGAGCTTCTGATATATTGACTATATGTGGCCAGACGCGTCGACCACCGATGTCCTCATGCATTGCAGGGACCACAGGGTGCACATCTTCCTCTGGCTCTGCCTGATGTTGTTTCCTGTGTAGCGACATCCTCTTCATGATGCAGAGGTTGTGGAGGAGTCTTTCAGGGTGCATCTACATCTCCCCATGAAGACAGTGAAACCTAGAAAATATAACCATATATTGGGGTCAGTGTCAGAAACATGGGTAGCGTCAGTTGTGTTGCCCTATTCCCTTTGGCCCATAACACTATGACTATGATTGGTGCTTATACAGATCAATCACATAAAGGCAAATATTAAAGTTAAGTAGGGGTAAATAGAACAAATAGGCTAATTGTAGTTTTTGAGGGTTTTTTTGTGGCTTACCTGCGCTTGCGGACTCTGATGCATCTCTCCATGACAGACCTACTGGTGGCATGGATGGTGTTATACCGGCGTTCTTGGTCTGTCCTCGGAGCAATTATCGGTCATCAGCCAACATTTTTTCAGAGGGTTTGCCACTGTCACCATGAAGCAGCCCGTTTATCCTTCTCACCTCAAAAACCTGTGAATTCTGCATTGTTTGTCATTTGTTGGTTGTTTTTTCGCGGAACAGGGAACTATCTTGTGCACATAGTTGGGGATGAGAAGTGTGCCAAACCCTTTGTGGCAGGACCTGGGTTATAACTATAAAATAGTATATTTTTTCATCAGACCTGACTCTGACTGGCATCCTAGCACTCTACCCAGTGCCCCTACAATCTCACACACATTATGTGTAATTAAAACAAGTACATTTCCAAATAGCTGACTCCAAAGACCCCAAAGACAATGAAGAAAAAGGAATGGATCTGGCAAAATGGGATAACTTTGACAAATGTTGCAAGGGAGGGGAAAAAAAAAACAAAAGGATGATCTTGACATCAAATTAAAGGATGATGCATGGAGCAAAACAGTATCTCCAGTAGAGTCTGAAACTGCAGACAACCCAAAGTATTTAATGAAGCAACCATGGTAGAGTTTAAGCTCCTGGGTGAGGTGATGAAACTCACATATCACACCAACATACACTATATGACCAAAAGTTTGAGGACAACCCTGATCATGCACTTTTTTTGTAGCATTTGTGTGCAGCTGTATTTTAGGTTTAATATGTTTAATTATAGGGAAGTCTGCAGAATGTGATGTTTAACCAACAGTTTGGTTAAAAAAAAAAAAAAGATATAGAGAAAGATCCTGTTTGAACATGGCAGTGCATCTGTGCATGAAGCCCAATCAATAAAGAACTGGTTTTCCCAGTGTGGTTGTAGTATCTAGGATGTCTTTAGGCTACATATACGTCTTAAATAAGTTGAAATTGCATTATAATATCACCATTATGAACTGTATTATGTACAATATGTATTGTAGTGTTTGAACTTGTACCCTTTTATATGACTGCATGAATTTGAAGTTTCCTTAGAGGCCTTTAAGTACAGGATGTTGGGGTACTGTTTAGATAAGGGGGCTCCCATCCTTTGAGAATAATGTCAGAGGGGCTCCAGTAGATGGTAACAGGATGTTCTGGCCTCAACTTTTCAAAAACAACCAGTCTATAAATATGGAGACAATGACATTGTCATTTCAGAGGATTCCATATTGGCTTCAAGTCTTCTCCAGGTGTCTATGGTGCCTGTTTGATACTGTAATTATTTGTAATAAACCTTCTATATGCAAGTAAGACAGTGTCTGCAGAGGTTTCTTCTTCATCTTCACATCCTCGCTGCACAATTAACAACATGGTGAAAATCTGAAGTGTCCTGCACAGCTCCCTGACCTCAGCTCCATCCAACACCTTTGGGATGAACATGAATGCAGACTGGAGGCCAGGATGCATCACCCTGATTTTGTGGCTGAATGGGAGCAAATCCTTGTAGCCAGGTTCCAAAATCTGCTTAAAAGCAAGAGATGAGAACCAGAAATGATAAGACAGCAGCAACAGCATTCCTGAGGTTTGGAATGACATGTTCAGTTATTACATATGGGATGGTTTTGAAATTGTCCTCAAAATTTTAGACAATATAGTGTAGATGATGTAAAACCAAAGTGTTTATTTTTGTTTTGGAAACCAGCAAGCAAACTTTCACCATGGTGGTGTAGAGTGAAGGGATACACAAAACGTAGTACAAAACGTAAAAGTAACCCGTAGGAAATAACATAAAGCTTATTTAAATGTGAGTTTATGTGAAATAAACGAGCAAAACATTGCGAACACTTGGCTATTGTTGTTCCACCTTTTCTCTGCAGCCCTGCATACATTTACCCGTCGTGCTCCTTCTTCACTTCCAGCTTTTGTTCTGCCGCCTCCTCTCACTTCATGACATTATCTTCATTCAAATGTCTGCTGAGTCACACACCTGCACGTCTCAGATTATTGAGCTGTGTCTTTGTCTGCAGCCTCATTTTTTCTGACCTACAGGACATTTATTCAAAGCCTGAGCCTTTTTCACCACACAGTACAACAGACTACCCCAGACAGTATTTTCCTCCAACCTACAGCTATATTGTGTCAGGATTAAAACACGAATTAACAGATGGCCAGCAATATAACTTTCCACAGCTGCATATATAGATGGTGTACACAGGGGATTTAAAACCTCCAGACTTAAAGTCATTTAGATTAACTTAATTTAATTCATATTGAGTGTTTAAAAAAATTCAAAACAGTTATATGACTTTAATATAGAAATACATGTTTTGTTCAGAATAAATAAAGACAGGAGCAGTTGGAACAGACTTATGTTAGTGTGTACACAAAAAAAACATGATTTGTTTGAAAATGTGGCTACTTCCTGTCACCAGTATTTCTAAATGAAATATATTTTTCTTCTTCTTATATCCTTTATTTAACCAGGTGAAATCCACATTAAGATTAAAATCTGTTTTCTAAGACTGACCTGGTCAATGTTAATGTTATAGTTTTTAATAAAAAAGTAACATTATCTTTTATTTTTCTACTTGTGAAGATAAGAAGCAATATGGATAATCATGAGTTATTATAACTAGAATTATACGGCAGTATAGGGGTATTACAACATATTATGAGTGTTCATGTTCATAATGTGTTATAATGCATTATAGACTCAGGCTTCATAGAAAGTGTTCCCAACAGCTCAGTTTTTAGTGAACTTTATTCAAACAGGGAGAATTAGTTCAGTTGGACTATTTTCAGCTGTGGATTAATCCACATTAGAGGCTCTACTGAGTATTTCTGGCAGTAGAATTGTGTATGTGGGTTTGAGGCAATATAATCTACAGTTTGTGTGTGTGTGTATTCATGGTAATGAAGGAAAATGTCGCCCAGTTCAATGATATGGCTGGCTGATGTGTTTTCTGGTGGCACAGAGGAAGAACATATATCAGGCCACACAATTGCCATTAGTAAGATTTATTCATTCACCAGGCTTGTCCTTGACATTATGTAAAAAAATACAGTTGGAGCTGCATCAAGTATCACTTGTGGTAAGTATATGAAAGCTCAAACCGATAATTCTGATTTGTCTGGTAAAGTTGTTCTTGGCATTTCAAATAAAAGGCATAAAACTTGAAGAATTTTGAACCTAAAGTATTTTTTTATTGCTGAACAGATTGAATACCACAACATAGTTCATTTGCTTCTCCTGAGATTCAGAAACGGTCCCATTAAGATCTGAGTGACTTGCAGGAACTGTGTTACCATAGAAACTTTACAGTATTCCTTCTGGGCCATTAAAGTGCAACTTCCAGGTTAACAACCACAGATCGTTACTGTGCAGGAAAATAGTGTGAAAACTGGATTTTAAAATATATATGTAGAAGCACTTTACTGACATTTGGAGCCATTTTTATGTAAGTTTTCACTTAAGCTAACTTACATAAGAAATATATGGATAATATGCTATTTTTGACAACATTGAGGTTGAAATAGAAAATCATACAGTTATGACAGATCACAACCTTTTTATTTTGAGCCTGATGCATCAAATGAATGAGGAGAAAAATGAGTTTTGATGTGATGAGAAGAGAAGAGCAGAGCTGAACAGGTGAGCAGCTTCAGCTAATGCTGTTTACACTGTGTTTTTTTTTGTGACCGAAGACTAAAAAAAAACACTCATGAGAATTGAACCCAGTCTCCCAGGTGGCAAAATCACAACCTATCCTCTCAGAGAAGCTGTTCAACACTGGCCCTACATTACCTATGTAGCATGTTTAAATAACTCTTCCTCTCCAAGTAATGTTAAGTGAGGGTGTTGCCCGCTATGGACCAGCCAACACTGCTTTAAGCCTTAATACAGTTTAAGCAGGTGAGTTATATACAAATTTGCCCCCACACAGGTGGTGATGAATGAGGAAATTACCTATAGAAAACAAACACGTTTTTTCACACCATGTTGTAAATAGAATGAACAAGTTGGGCATTTCAACATGGGGTCTATAGGGATTGACCACAGACTGATATAAGAAGCGGACAGAACTACTGTGATGTCACCCATTGGTCTTTGGACTTTGTATTTTGGCCTTCCCCAGGTTGCTCGGACAACACAGACTCAAAAAGAAACAGTCCCGTTTAGATGTGCGTGTATTCTTTGAGGATACAGCTGTGGAAAAAATTAAGAGACCACTGGTTTTATTATTTACAGGTAGGTAACATTTCTCCCAAATTCCAAATAAAAACATTGTCATTTGAAGCATTTATTAGCAGAAAATAACAACTGCTCAAAGTAACAAAATGAAGTGTTTTCAGACCCTAAATAATTAATTTTGAAACAACACAACAATGATTTCATTTAGCAAGAGGTCAGAAATCAATATTTGATCAAATAATCTCCATTACCAATGGACACTTTGATGCTCTCTCTTTCACTTAGCTGTTTGTGTTTTATGTAACTTAAAGCTCAGCTTAATTTCAGAGGTTTTCAGTTGGTTCAGGTTTGAAATGTGGAGTGGTCTCTTATTTTTTTCCACAGCTGTATATGTCGGCCTATCACAGGCATCTAAGAGACGTATTTCAGATATTCAGCTGACTGTGAAAGGAATTAGAGCTATTATATATTTATACATATTGTTTGAGCTGAGGGATCCCTCCTGCTGAGGTTTTAATATCCAGAATGTTGAAGAGACTGGCAGCATCCTTCGCTTCCCAATCTGAAGAATTGCAGCCCTCTTCTTTAGCTGTCTAAAAATCTGGTATGAAATAGCTGGCAGCTATTCAGATATTGTTAAATGCCCGTGGCTTGGCAGTCCACCGTTTCATCATGTTGATGTGATGGAGAGACAAGGAGTTTGGAGACCAAGGCAGACAGACAAAGACAGAGAAAGTACTTGAGTTTCTAATAGTAGTAAGTTTGAGTTCACAGGCAAGTTCAGCCTCTCAGTCCTGACTGGAGCTAAAATAAAGACATATCATGCTTTTGTAAGGCTGAGCTGCTGACACACACCATCTTAAAGCGTTTCCTACTGACACTTCACAGCACACACATTTGCTTGAACAAATGTAGGCATATGGTTGATATTTGAGTCATTAAATCATGTAGTACATGTAAGTGTAATAGTTTAGGCAATGAGTTCAATGAGTTGAACATTCTGGCATTAAGCGTCTGTAGAAGGACCATGTTACATTAAATAACTACACATTAAATAGCTATGACTGGCATACTCTAAGACAGCACAGGAAGCATGAATAATTTAACAGGAATCTGCCCAATTCTGCTGCATACGTGCTTTACAATATGTATGCTCCCCGACGCAGCAGCAGGACAACAGCTTTAGCCACCAACACCGGATGCAACCTGTGTGTTTAAGACTTCATTGAGTGTGACATTTGCTGCTTCTCCCCGTATAGCTGGATGCAATATGAGTGCATTTTAAGTGTTGGCATCATTCAAGAAACATGACTGACAAAATGGGAAAGCAAAATGCACATTCCCCTCACTCAGATTGTCAGCTACTGTCTGAAGAGCAACTTTAAAAACTTTGTTATTAGCCTTCATCTTACTCAGTACCTGCTTGGCATTTGCAGGTTCTGTTGCCTGTAAATATAATGTTGCTTGTAAAATGACATGCCATCTCTTCACAACTGAAGTCTATGGAGACTAAACAGCATTACATGATTTGCAAAAAAGTGGTGTGCTACCTATAAACCATCCCATGATATATATATTTTTTCAGTTTTACCTGAATTTTTGCATCTTTGTTTCTCCTCTCTTCCTAGAAATTCCAAGTCAAATAGTTTCTGGTCATTCACCTTATTTGGAACCTCTGCATGTCCTTTTGTGAATTATTTCCTGGGTAATAACATTTAGGGCTTGGTTGATGTCTGCTGTGTGAGCTTTGATTGATTGTGTGTTTGACAGCTAGCTTGCTTGCAACGTTGGACTTTCAAAGCTTCTGTTTACTAAATAAAACATATTTTTTTCCTGACAGGCAGCTGTACCATAGTTGTGGTTAAGAAGTTACACTAATTAGACAGTTAAGAGATTTTGGTATGTAAATGTCTCATGCAGTTAACCAATTTACCATGTCAGCAAGCCGTTAGCTTGTACCATCACTCCTTGTGCTTCCCTAGCTCCACCTCCGTGTCCAAATATGGTCACATCTGACTCCAATTAATGGAGATGTTGAAGGCCAAAACTCCAGGTCTCAAAATAGTAGTCCACAACCAATGGGGGATATCACTGTGGCCTCATCCACTTCTTTTAGTGTTAGCATTAATTCAGTATTGTGATATATGACCTATCAGCTAGCCTGCTAATTGGTATGTTAATACATTGTATGAAGTTTGCATTGCTTTTCTCAAACACAGCATGCATTTAGCAAGTAACTGCAATTATATAGTGACAACAAACATTACTTTTGCTGTGTCAGCAAGTTAGCGTTAGCTTGGATCATCACCCTTTGTGCCTCCCCAGCTCCCTCCTTTTGTCCAAATATGGTCATTCTAGCTTCAAAAAGCCAAGATGGCGACAGTCAAAATGCAAACTCAAGGCTTCAAAATGGTAGTCCATAAATGGGGGTCGTCACCGTGGCTTTTTCAGTCTGTGGGAGAAAATTATACCAATGTTGACATCCAACTGAAATTGGTAGCAAACAAGCTAATCTTCTGAAATTTTAGTCCACACTAGCATAAACTAAACCTACCTGACTGTAAACCAAACTGCTGCACCTCTGTTGAAGAAGTCTGAGGCAGCCATAATGTCCTCAGTCCAGTCTGTGTAACTGTTTTCCACTGAGCTAGCTAAACAACAGTGCACTGCCACGTCCCAACCACACACTTCTGTTCACCTGTTTCTGCCACCACATCCGCTACACTTTTCACTTCTGGTTTAGTCCCAGCAGCTTTAATATGGCTTCTATTAGCACCTGTGCACTGCCTTTCTCATTTAATATCTCAGCGCGGCAGAAACGGCCGAAACGCCCTGCTCAAAGTGACCCCTCTCTCTGCGTTTTTTTCCCCCCTTCTACCTATCACATTGATGAGAATTAGATGCCACTCGTCCAGCCGTGCCTGTCTCCTCTTTAATTGGCGTTTGATATTCTGCGCTTGTCATTTCAAGAGGGAGAACAAGGGGTTGCCATTCATCGTGGCTCCTGTAAAGGGAGAGGGGGGGAGTCGGGCGGGGTGTGGAGTGTCACTCAGTCTGATGGCTCTGTAATGTGTTTTGGGTTAGAGACACTCCTGAGCCGTCTGTCAGTTAGGCGAGCCCTGCATCCTTTCGCCGTATTCAGGGACTGAGATTTCATTTAGCCACCCCGTCCATCAGCGAAATGCTGTCCTCTTAAACCTTTCACTTATAAGATCAACTGGTTTTCCAGGACGTCCAAAAGGTAGAAGCAGAAACTTCTCAAATAACAGTCTATATCACTGCCAACACTGCTGGGATATTACATCGAAAATAAACTTAAAGTAAACTTTATATTTTTCAAGAGCAAGTGAAAGTCCTCAGTGTGTTCCATTCAAAGGAGCTGAGGGGGAGATGATGAAAATGAGCCTTTGTGTTGTTTTTTTTCCCGCAGTTTTTATGCCACAAGATGGTCATTTGGAAATTGCATTGTGTGAAAATGCAGCGTGAATCCAAATTAAACACCGTGTAAATGTGTCATCTTCTCCCTCCGTCCAAGCCCACAGTGATGTTGCCCGCTCTTCAAGGCGGACTGTTAAACAGCCATTTGGGCTCTGCTTGAGCTATCAAGCAATTTTTGTGCAGTAAAATGGGCTAGGGAAGCTTCCATGTGGCTATAGCTTGTCCACATTCGCATTATGTGTTTCCAAAATTGGCTAAATTTAGATCGAATTAAAAAGCTGCCTGGGATAGTTCATCTCCATAATGTTATTTATTATCCTCCTCTTTAGCTTCAAGGACTTGTGAGGCCACCCAGTTGTATCTCATTTGCAAATAAATGACAGTGAATGCACAGAAGAGCTCTAAATATGCTAAATATGTTGTTCTCTCATAGATGGTTTCTGTCTTTAGGTGGATTTCATCATGCTGACTTGTGTTTATGTGGTCATCTTCATACAGGGTTCGGAACACGACAACTTAATATGTATTTAGATGTATTTTTAAAATTAGTTGAATATCAGATATTTAAAAAGAAAAGTCAAAGCGAGACAAAGCAACATAAGACGTAAAAAGATGCAACAAGGTGAAAACTGTGCAAAAGACGGAACAAGACGAAAATGATGAAAAAGACATAAAAAGACATAAGGTGAAAATTAAGTAAAAGAGGAAACAAGATGAAAACGGTGTAAAAGACAAGATGGAAATAATGCAAAAGATGTTAACAAGATGAAAACACACCTCTAGAAATTGAATGTGTGTGAATATGACTTTCTGACTTCACTGTCTCTCTCAACTGTCTATATTTCATTGCCATCCATGCCGGGTTGTTGATCCTCTCAGCCTTAAAATAGAGATGAAGTGAAGGTAAGATTAGAGCAAAGATATAATTGAGTGATCATGAAATGGCATTTAATTGGCCAATCTCTGTTTATCTCAAAGCCTTCTATCTTGGGATAATACTCATAGCACCTCTACAACACAATCAGTTGTCTCGAGTATGATAGATAATTATGTCATAATCATGAGGCAGTTTTTTAATCTCTTTGTAAAAAAGATAATTAAGATCTGACGATGAGCCTGATAAAGTTTTTAACAAACACAGACGTGCTTTCCGTCTCAGAATTCTGTTAATTTGAGCGGGTTTAGTAAAAAGCTGTCTTCCATACAGTGCACTGTTCAATTCCTCTCTGACAGCTGAGATCAATCAGCGGTTTGATAGGGGTGTGTGACGCTCCCCAGCCAGGTATGGTACAGGCAGGAGAGAAATCACATGGGGAGCTATAGGGAACTTTTTTGTTTCGTTTCCACCATGTTCCTGTCAGCAGTCAGCACTGTAAAAGAGCCCAATGGGACCTGTCAACGTCTGTCAAAAACTGCACACGGGATAGAAGCCAACATTCAATTCAAAATCCAGTATCTTTCGACAAGTCTGCACACACACACACACACACACACACACACATACACACACACAACTGTCTCATACTAACTTACACTAACTCTCAGTTCACTGGTTAACCATCACAGGTAACAGGATTATTGTTTTACTAACTTGTCATGAATATTAGTTTAGTTGAGTAAGGGCCTGTGTCCATAGGTGGCTGTTTTTTCACCGGCAGTGTCTATTTTCCATTCAAATCCTATGAAGTTCAGTATTTACAGCTCAGCGTCCTCAGTGCAAAAATGCCCTTAGCACAGTGTTTTTTTCCGTTGTGCCAACAGCGCTTTGGGTTAAAAAGTGTCACACTCATCAATGTCACTTCTCTCTCACCAGCCAATCAAAATCAAGAAGGGGTAGGACTTACAATATCAACAGCATCAACAATGATGGAGGAGAAACTCACTGACAACTTGGTTATTTATGATCTAACACTGAAGGATTAAAATGATCTCATGATAGAACTGAACATCTTCAACATCCTTTACGTTTAATGTGTGAAAAGGAAACTTTTACAAGTCACTCTAAAGCAGCCTCAGACTAAAACATATATCCAATTAAATGACATGAGCTACTCCTTATTACTATCAAGAACTGAGTATGAGTATGAGTATTTCTATAAACAATCAATTTACAAGTCTGTTGGGATGTCATTAAAATTAAAAACACTTTCCAAGGCTGTTCTCTGTGCTATGAGCACATGTTCATGTTGATAGTTGGTGAGGCATAGTCACTGACTGACTGACAGCAAATCTCCAAAACCAGAGCAAATTTTCAAATAGGCTCTACCCTGATAAATTTACTGATTTGAAGTTTACACAACTACATTCTTGCCTGAACAAAATCTGAAAAAGCACTTTCTGCAAGTCAACAACAGCAGTATTTCAAAAATTATAACTTACAGTACCTAATGATAAATAATGAAATAATGTGGAAGTAACCTTGTTTGTAATCACAACAACAATAAGCACTTGTCATAGCTCCCTGTGGACATGATTACAGATTTGATTAGTGAACAAAGAACTGAACTGAACTGAATGTAGTTAAGTGTATCTAATCTCCAAATGTTAGCAGCCATGCTAGCTGTCAATCAAAGCCTGCACAGCAGACACAGACCCACCTGTCACTCAATTCACCCCCATACAGTTGTAGTCTCTCCTCTTTTACAGTATCTACTAGGTCCAGAGAACATGTGAATTCTATTAATTTATCTTTAAAGATTAAATTCATCTTTACTGGTGCAACCCATTCTATGTCTGTTTCATTATTTGAATAAGACAGAAACATTGTTTCCTAACTTTACTACACTGAGGTTTATGGTTAATTTCAACTTCACCAGACAACTACATTGTTCAAAAAACAGGTGCCTTTCAAGTGCAAATCCTCAGTATCTTCCAAACACAGCTTTCCAAAGGAGTCTACATGGCAACCTCACAGGACCAATTTCCTTTTCTAAAGACAAAACAAAGCTGAACGTTAAAATGAGTTAAGTGTTGCATTTTGATGAGCTATTCCTGCTCTTTTTTGTGTGGATACATTCAATTTATTTTTCTCCACCAAAACACTGTTTGGGTGTCTGAGTTTAACAGCGTGTTTAAAGTCTCTTCAGTCACTGGTGTTTTAAGTCCTTAAACTAGTGAAAAGATAAAGATCGAGGTTGTACGGGTGTAGGGAGAAGTGCTGGAACATCCATAATGTTCAGCCTGAGATAGAGACAGTCTGAGTTCAAAGTAAAGCACTCTTACTCTGACTGGACCTGGTGAACTAATTGAAACATGAACTAAGGCACATTGCAGAACGGTTGCAGGGCTGTTTGCTGTTAATCATCGACCTGATTAGGCACCGGCCCTAAGGTCTATAGCTCATCTCGTTAAAATTAGAACATAATAGAATATGAATGTGGATGTACACCAAGGCAATTTCCTCCCTCCTCCATCCAGAGCTGTGAGAGTAGCATGAATCATTAGTGGGTTGAAAAGTCTCGTGGTTTGAAGCAGCCCAAGGCCAGTGCGGTATGTTCGGCTCATGTGTGGACCAGAGCCTGTGCTCTTTTGCTGCAGGCTCACCTACACCTCTGAAATCCTTCACTTAAAGAGGAAAAACATGAGTGCATGTTGACAGATATCACAAACTGGCTTTTTACTCAAGAGCAACTTGTTTACCATGTTTTTATACAAGTCTGCTCCTTTTCGACTATGTCATAACAGTTTGTTTTAGATTGTCGAATGTGTTTTTTTTGTTGTTTTTAAGACTCCAACAGTTTTAAAGAAGATATCAAAATCAAAGCAGCAGAAACAGAGAAACACAGTCCAATAGGTTGATCTGTACAAGTCCATGATGGATGGACTTGCACATTCAATCTGAAATCAAATCGTGGATACGATGTTAAAGTGAAAAATTTCAGAGTTGGTTTATGTCAATAAAGAAAGATGGACAAGAAAAGGCAACAACTGTGGCTTGAAACTGAGGCCAATGTGGAAGTGTAATACCACTGATGGCCACTAGATGTTATACTTACCTGTTATACTACCAGTGAACTACTCTAAAAATACTGACTCAATCATTTTTTTCCAGGAGTCATTTGGGTCTCATTCATTTTATTTGGACCCTCTAATAAGTGTTGTGAAGGTTAATCTCTAAATGACTAATAAAATAATATTTTAGGTGTTATGTTAGGCTTTGATGTCTAGGGTTGTCTGTGTAACCACAAAACTGTACGTGTTAAAGTCAACTGCAGGGGATGGCAACCACTGTCATGAGGCTTTTGTTTCCCACAGAATTGTCATTTTCATTCATCATCTGATCAGCTTTTTAGAGGAATCATACAGATTGTCTCATTAATTCCTAATCCAGTAAAATTCATTTTCAATGCACTCAATACCAATGTAAATACAGTGAGTGTTGCTTTATGGGTTGTTGCTAGACTAGTAACATTAATGTGATAAAGCAACGCTATAGTGCTATAGTGATGCTATATGATTCAGTAAGTAAGTAAGCAACAGTGTAAAACATAATTTAGGAGTGTAAAAACAGCTTTGATGTGATTCTTTAGAATCTTCTAAGCACTAAAGTTGTTGAAGTTCAGATGGTCTCATTACAGTAACTCAGAGACCTGCTGGCTACAGATGACCCACCATGCAGTAAGTCTGACTACAGATTAGGACTGTCAAAATGAATTCGTTAATGTTATGATTCATTTAAAAAGGTTAAAATAAGATATAATTAATTAAATTAACGCATTTTGTTTACTTGCTGTGCCTGCTGATCTATGATCAGTGTTGAACAGCATTACTTGAAGGTTGTGCTAAGGTGTGGGTGTGTTTATAACTGTAAACGCAGTAAGATAGCATTTATTATTAGCTCACCCTTCACCCCTCACGCTTTTCAAACTATGGCCACTTATGTCTCCAAATAGCCACTAGTCTTGTGGATGAGTGGAAAAGCCACAACCACTATCAAGGATGTCGGTTTACATGTTTCCTTCCAAACAATAAGGAGTGGATGTTGTGAAGAAAAATATTCATCACAAGCTGCAGAACTCTGGTCAACCCCAACAACAGAAAGGTCAGGCTGCGGTTCAAAAAAGAAAGTTCCACAGACTGTCTATCAAAATGACAGAAAGAGAAAGTGTAGAGAAAAGGAGGAACTGTTAATGGTAAAAAGTGAAGCACCTCATGTGAATTGTGATGGGTCTGTATTGGAACAGCTTCCCATTTGATCCAGAGACCAAGTGTGTGCACTGTATGTGTTTAGCTTACTGACACTAACACAAAGTCAACAAAAGAATACGAAGACAGTTGCTGTGGGAAATATAGTTCATGTATAGTCTGATCATGTGCAATACACCTGTGGAGTGGTGCTATGAACAAATAACCTCCACCGCTTTAGAAGGACTCTGATATTTTTTTTTAATGTTTTTGGCAAAGTAACATCAGTGTGGAGTCCACTAATGCTGACTGCTGACACATAGTAGCGCCTCCATGTGCAGGTGAGGTTTTAAACTATGAGCACTGTAATAATGAAAATTAACAACCACCAGACGTGGGGAAGGCGAAAATACAAGTTTAACAGCTTCTTGAATTATTCATGCAGCTTTTCAGCAAAAAAACCCCAAAAAACTGTTGCTCTGTGGTTGTCAAGCTTCATTATTTATACAGGTGGCTGTGGAAACACAGGTGGCAGCAAGAAAAGAAGAGCCAACAGTAGTGCAGAAGACTGTACTGTTAATATGCACTATTTTTCTGCAGGAAAATATTTTTCATCTTTATGTATTCAAAGTTCGTAAACCCAATTAGAGAAGGGAAAATGCATTTGCAGGGTCTTCTTTAGAATTTAACCTGCTTCAGATTCACCTTAAGAGCACTTCCCCTCACAGAGCTCGTCCCAGCTCACAGAAATCACATTCATATGCAACTAAACTGTAACTGCAAATGAAGTCAAGCAGTAGTTAAAAAAAATTATTTAACATTTGAAGCAGAATCTTCAATGACAAATTATGTTTCCTTGCAACAAAACCAAGGCACTTGGATGCCATTATACTTGCCTAGGAACAACAATTTATGTGAGACAAGGTTGGTAGAACAGGGACCCACGTTTATCCTTTAAAGGTTCAGTGTGTATGATTTAGGGGAATCGAACTGCAGAAATGGAATATAAATTCATTATTAAGACTGAGAGCAGCTAATTATTATAACTGAACCTTTAATTTCTGGCTTCTCTCTAAGTCTAATACTCAGTTTTATAGTGATAATAACATTTATTTACCTCAAATTGTTGGTAGTGGTAAATACAACAGTTTGAGGTGTTGTATTTACCACACCTCAAACTGTTGTATTAGATAGATAGATAGATAGATAGATAGATAGATAGATAGATAGATAGATAGATAGATAGATAGATAGATAGATAGATAGAAATGAATGAATGAAATGAATCAGTTTTTCTGTTTTAAATGTGCATAAACCCCCAAAAAAACCCTTGGGAAGGAGATTCAAAATGTCAGTGGATATGATTTCACATGTGTTTTTGTGTCTCTCCCAACACATTTTGGTTCCTCGCTGATCCTTGGAGATTTGACTGAATTGAAACATGTTCCCATAGTCTGCTGTCGTCCCCTTGGCTTCCATTCCATCCCATCACAATGACAGATTGGAGGCTCGGTCGACATGAACAGCGCCTCGCTTGGAAAGACTTTGAGAGAAGGCAGGAGGAGTTTACACACCACATAGACTATGACTGGAGATGTCAGAGTCCTTTCCTTTCCCATCCTTTGCTCTGAAGCTCTGTGTTTACAATGTCGTTGTATGAAAACTCATGTCTGTCATGAAAAATTAAAAGTCAATCAATCCACAGTCAAAAAGGAATTTCAGACATACAGTGAGTTATATGTCTTCATTTGTGTAGATTTCAGGGGGTAATGCAGGCGATTTGTCCCACTCAAGATCTACAACGTGCTCATTTTCCCACTATAAAAACTTAAATGAAGCAGAGGACTTTTAGGACAGATTTCATCAATGTTTTAATCCGTTATGGTCAAAATATGTTCTATTCTAGTTTTCATTTAACTTTAACATTTCTAAAATCATCCCCAAACACAGGTATGAGTGATATGTTTTGAATATGCAGAAAGTTCTGAATGTGAAAAGAAATCCTGCTGTAACGAATAAAGCCTGTACTTTTTTAAATATGGACATGCCTCGTAGAAATTTAAACAAACTTTCCCAAAACAAAAGACACAAAAATGGACAGAAAAGTGTGTGTGTGTGAGAGAGAGTGGACTCAGCAGGGATGAGAAAAATGGCTCTAAATCTAAATTGATCAAAAGCCTATTATATTTTGAATTGTCACCTGGTGCCTGAATTTTGTGTTTTCTTTTTACAAATAAAGACATTTCCACCAAAACAGGATACAGAAAATGGACAAATTGATGAACAGAAATGAATCAGATGCAGAAAATGAAATGTTTGACACTCACAATTTCCACAGGAACCACACACTACAGCTTAATGCCCATGTCATATATATTAATATATTAGAAAGTATTAAAATATTTCTATCATACATCTGTCACTGAATGTTTGAACACACAGTAAACTATGATCCATCCTGTTCAATAATCAGAAGTTTGGTACAGCTCCATGATATTTAAATAATTTCAAATAAAGATTTAGTCCTTCTCTGCCTGTAAACTGTTTCAGACACACAACATTTATGTGTTCTGACAATAAACCCTGACAATGCCAGTTGCACTCATTACAGCAAAATCTGTCGAAATAAGCTGATAATATGGACAGAAACACGTCATGTTTCTGTCCAAACTCTGAGCCAATCAGCTGTTTGATCAGGGGACAGGTGTTTCCCATCATGCACTATGCTCCTGTGGCTGTCTTGATTTCATTGTTATCGGTCACGTTGAACGAGCCTATTGTAACACTACTCAGTGCTTTTGTACGTCACATTATTTCTGACACATCAGGTCATTGCCATATGTGATGATGTGAAGTGCTCAGTATTTCCAGATTGAGGCTGATTGAGTGCTGACTCTCCAGGCAGGAATTATTGCCTCTGCAAACTAATTTATGGAATCTTGTTAAATTACACTCATTGCCACTCAGCTGAACTTGAAGGTCAGTGACAGTAAAAGGAGTCCACTTCAGGCCAGTAATTAAAATATTGGTGAAAATTCTTGGAAGGAGAAGGTGGATTTTAAAACATAATGAATAATGAAATACCATATAACCCGAGGCTGTTTTCACTCAGTTAGCACTGCCTCTATGTGCTTTTGGCACATGAGTGTTATTGAACATATTCAAGGATTTACATATGAGCAATGTGTTCACTGTCTCAGCTGAAAGGCTTTACTTCGTCTTCCAGACACTAGATGTTTGATTTTCACTTCAGGTTCTCTGCTGCTATATTAGAGCCACTTTGGGAAAAGCTCAGAGTTTAAGATTAAAGTCACACATTTACAAAAAAAAAAGAAAAAAAATCTCAGGCATTCTCTGATATTAAACTGTTAATGTCAAAGAATATCCATGTTTTTGTTGATGTTGGCTCATGACTGTCTCCATGGCCTACATCCATCATAACACACTATACACTGATTTCTATGTAGAGGATTCTCACTACCAAGTCCTTCAGTGGCTCTTCTCTCCTCTATAGCAGCAACAATGTGCACCACTACATACTGTCAGCAAAGCAGTCAGCTAATGTTGTCTTGGACAAAGATAAAACAGTGGAATGAAACTGATTCACAAAAAAGTCCTGACCCTCGCCATCCATCAAAGTGTTTATTTGAATCCTAACACTAGAAGTTTCCATTCAAACGAGGAAGTATTCCTGTCTAAACTGTTTGTGTCTAAACCAAACCAAACCTTTACCAAGGCATTGTCGCAAGATACAGGCAACACTGATTTTGTGCATAATGTTATCTGTGTATTTTAGTCATTTCTCCTGCTGCTGGTTGGACACTAGTTCATGAAACATGGCTATTGGTCACATGAGGATATGGACAAAGATGTATGTGGTCTTTCAGGTTGGATGACTTGTTGATAACACAATAAAAAACATAAGTTTAAAAGCGTTTTGGGTTGGTGAGGCTCTGGGACCCTGCATACCTGCTTGCAAGTATAGTTAAGTCCCGCATCTTTTTCATTTAATCAGTTGTAAATATTTAAAATGAAGGCAATATTTGAGTTGTAGGGAATGTAAGACTTTGGGAGAAACAACACATTTGTGGCCATGTATACTTGGGCATCATTTTTGGGCATCTATAAATAATTAGAAAATAGATGTCTAAATTGTTTTTTGGGGAATTAGAAATGTACAGTAGTATTGCACTATTTTTCAGCACCATTAACCTCCAATGTCTTAACTTATTGCTCAGTCTTCTCTTAATAAGAAAGCAAACGTGCAAATAAGTCTCTGTTAATGAGTGACTTTAAATGAGTTGAAGATTTTCAGAAAGTTGTAGCAAAGAGAATGACGACAAATAATTGGCTGAGACATAAAAACAGCTGCTTTACAAGAAAACCCCATAGAGCTTCATTACGACCAAACACAGGAAGAGATGGCTGGTCTGTGAAAATAATTGAACTGAGCTAAAGTCAAGTGGGTGGAGGGGAGGGGAGGGGAGAAAAAAAATGAAATGCAAAATATATGATTGCATTAGCTGCGGGGCAGAATATCAATTGCCTTGGACTATAATTTAATAAGTCACTAATTAAGTTACTGTCCAACTTTTTGGAGCCTGCTTTGTCTGACTGACTCACCGGGGAGTTGGTCGCAGCCTCCGCAGACTCGCAGCTGAGCCGTCCCTCCTCCTCCTCTTCCTCCTTGTCGTGGTGACAGCAGCAGCAGCAGCAGAGATAAGAGGACTACAGGAGTCAGACTGGACTTGTTGTCATTTCCCAGAGCCCAGCGCTGGAGGGGAGGCCGCATTAGACGACAGTTTATTCGGTGGTGGGACGCATCCAGACTAATGAGCCACAACCAGATGGAAACAGATCATTAATACTGAGCTCATGTTGGAGTCTCAGGGGAGAAGAACTGGTGTAAGATACTGTACAATGAAC
The DNA here is from genome assembly GCA_037367275.1 of Coranthus polyacanthus. Classification (NCBI taxonomy): domain Eukaryota; kingdom Metazoa; phylum Chordata; class Actinopteri; order Kurtiformes; family Apogonidae; genus Coranthus; species Coranthus polyacanthus. The sequence continues at coordinate 15,684 of JAPQRN010004855.1, read as the reverse complement.
AGTTTGTCTACAGCCTGGAGTCATGTTTTCCCCCACAAACATACATGTATTCAATAAACTAACACATATTCTAAACCATCAGTGGCTCAGGGGTAATGGCCAGAGGAGGGAAGAGAATAAGTACGAATACTTTCTTACTGTACTTTAGTAGAGTTTTTAATTATCTGTACTTGAGTATTTAGCATTTTACTCCCTACATTAACACACATATCTGTATTTTCTACTCTTTACTATTTAAAAAAAGGCTCATTATATTAAATAGATTTCAGTGGAAATATCTCATCTGGTTTAAAAGACATAGATAGATATAACAAGATGAAAATGATGTATAAAAATGAAAAAAAGATGTGAAGTGCAATCTGAGATCTATTGCAACATAAAATAAAAAAAAAGAAAACTACATAGTAGACAAAATGAAAAGAATTTCAAAGATTGACAAAAATGACGTAGAAGACACAAACATCATGAAAGAGAAAAAACAACGCAACAAGAAGAAAACGTAAAAGACAAAACAAAACCATCATAAAAGACTTAAGATAGTCTAATGGAATAAAATATGAGACCAAAACTTTTAACAAAATATAAATGAAGTTAAAAGGTAACAAGATGAAAACAAGATGAAGTCGACTTAAAAGGACTAAACAAAACAACATCAAATCAAAATCAAAATAAACAAAATGAGTGCAATCTGAGTTCTTATTCAACAGCACGAAAATGATGTAAAAATATGAAAACAAAGTAAGAGACGAGATAAAAGTAACAGAAAAGACATAACACATCAAAGACATAACTGGACTGGAGGTGGATGGAGGAGTGGCTGGGACAAGTCCAACGTTACTGATGTAAAAGAGCAGGGCTGAAAACTAAGAAAATCAGGAAAAACAGGGAACTAATAAAGAACAAGCTGAGGAACAGAGAGAGTCGTGACACAAAGAAGTGTTTACTTCTGCCACCTCTGTAAACAGGACACATGTAGCAGTATTAACACTACACCTCCAAGGGATGATCTACGGTTGTAGTCAGGGTGAGAATAATCTTTCGGCTGCTTGGCTTCAAGGCAGAATGGATATTGTAATGTCTGTGATTTAGGGCAGTGTGATTTTGGTAAAAACTGACATTTTAATATTATTTTTTCTGCAATATATATTGTGCAACAACCTAAACAACAGAATAGGTTGATTACTGGTCCTCCCAAAAAAGATTGGCAATAATATCGTGATAAAAAGGAGAATTTAACAGCACAACAGCTGGGAAAAGGACAGAATCAACTGTAATTGAGTATCTTGTTGAATGAACAGCTGGTTGTCAAGGGCAACGTCTTGTTTTCCTCTGAAAGGAGCGTGAAGAATCAGGGGAGGATACGTTGTGACTGATGAGACCGATCGGACAGGTGTGAACGCAAGTTATGCGTTTTAAAACAAAAACATATTAGTGTGGACAGGACCTTAGACACAAAAACAACTCATGGTTTGGTTTACGTTAGTTTATTTGTACCCGTAGGTAGATTTGTTTGGCAGCAAGATGGTGACATCCACTTTAGGCGACAAATGGCAAAAACAATGTAACATGAAACATAGAAAAACTATTAGTGCATACTAAACATATGATAAAAGTACTCAAGTCTCCACCAATCAAGAAAAACAAATATTAATAAATAAATAAAAGGCACTTAAATATATAATATGATATGATTTAATGTACTCTGTTCTTACTTTTAATTTTATTTTTAATATTTCAATGCTTTATTGTTTAAGCACTTTGTTTTTATTTCTTTCTGGATGTTCTTTCTTGTATGTAAAGCACATTGAATTGCCTTTGTGTATGAAATGCGCTATATAAATAAACTTGCCTTGCATAATATCTTGAATAAAACCATGATTAAATTGGATTAAAAACAAGAATAAATAAATAAAGTTTATGTGCAAATATTGCTACAGCTTTGGGACTAAAAACCTCCATCCAGAGGGAAGAGGCTTCAAATACAAAGGGGTGGGAGTCATCATTTATAATGGAGGTATCGGCTGCAAGTGTTTGATGAACAGGGACACTGCATAAAGCTGAGACTCACCAATCAGCCGACTCAACAAGTTCTCTGTTTGGTTCGAAGAATTCCTCCGAATAATGAAATGGTCACTAACCCTGATAGATAATTAGGGTTAGGAAAAAAAACATTGTGTTGGCTTAAATAAGAAGCTTGCATGACATAGACTGAAGACAGACTGAATATTCTGTACATACTTCACCGATTACTTGTTTTAATGAGATTTTTCTTTCTTTTCTTTCTTGGGCTGATGGACATATACGTTTCCTCCTGGGATTAATAAAGTTAATCTGTATCTGTATAAATAAATAACAGCAAAATCTAACTCTATCTTGTTACTTTGGTAAAGTGAACGAAATGTGTTATGCATCGTGTATTTGACAAGATAAGATCAAAAATAAACACTGATTTGCATTAATGTCGGCACCAGAATCTTGAGTATTTGATGAAAGTGGGTCACATGCCATGGCTTTGAGTGGACAGTAGAAATGACCAGACACCATATGCTGCAGTATAAAACCTGTTACGTGATGTGGGTAAATGAGCTAACAATGTGTACTTGAGCTTTTACACTCCAGTTGCATCATTTTTGATATTTGTGGGTATATTTGCTACACATGTAGCATAACACGAACAAACAACGAGTGAACGAGATCCTGCTTATTCGTATCTATATGTTTATGGCAGCCTGCAGCAGGTGTGTGTTACTGAGGAGAGTGGAGATTTATGCTTCTAGTGTTTTCTGTAGTGACATCCGATTCCCTCTGAGAGAGCCTTGTTTCCTCCAGCACATTCTGGCTGCTGTGCACAGAGGACTGATGCACAGTGCCAACGAATGCTACTTATTTGGGCTCATTTTACAGCTTGAAGCCTTCTATCCATCCATCTCTCCATCCAACCATGCATTTTCTATAGTGGTGTATCCACATGTGGGTTCTGTGCCAGCAAGGAAAAGTGAAATGTGGGATACACATTGAGCAGGTTGCCAAAGTCCTTCAAGACTTACTTTTTACTCAGGAAACTTAACATGACGTGTCATTATCTTAGTCCCTAAAAAGTGGATGAGGCCTCCATGATGTCACCCATTGGGTTGTGGTGGGTTTTGGCTGCTGCCATCTCAGAGCGAGGGGTGAAACTCCCCAAGCTAACGCTCAACACTAGAACCACGAACATTCCAACACCACCTAGAACCACCAGCACCAGGGGATCATTTTTAACCCGTGTCAACAATCAGCAAATATGTAATTTCTTGAAGAAATTAAATAATTTGTTTTCACTTATTTTCTTAAATTCAAATAACCTACTGCTACTTATCTGTTTTAGTGGGGCATGTTTATTTCATTTATTAAGGAGTCAATGTAAATGTGGGAATACGCTACAGTTTGATTAAGAAACAAATCTTTATGTTTACATTTTGCAGATTGTTTTCCTGTCATTTGATGATGGGCTGATGTTAATGTTATAAAATAAAAATGCACGTCATAAAAACAAATTCAAATAACCTACATTTAAAAATGGATAAATAAACTGAGGCTACAACAAATAAAACAATGAATTTTAAATAATTTAACTATTGGATTATTAAATATTTTTGGATAGTAGACATGTTTTAGAAGTGTTTTTTTTAATTGCTCTACTGGGAATAAAGAAATGTAGCGTCCTCTATTAATTAAATTTATAAACAGAAAGATCAAAAAGATCAAATGTTTTAAAATTCATTAAACTGTAAGATACAGCAAAGAGCAAGTGTCAGCATGACAATGTCTCATTAATGCAGTATCCATTATTTGTCCAGTCAAATGACTGATATGAACAGTTATCTATAGATGGTGGATCAAATATGTCTCTCCAGAGTAGTCTGAGAGTCAAACAGAGCTAATATGAGAGTGAATATTGGAATTGCACACTCTAGCTTTTTTATTTTAACCTTTATTTTACCAGGCAAGACATGAAGAACAGTTTGTTATTTTCAGTGTCAGTATCAAATAAGAAACTCGTTGCGTACGTTATCGGGGAACATCTCTTCTTACGATACCACCAGCTTAAATCCTCCATTCAAACTAAGATCAAAATAAAATCATTCAATCCAGAACTGCCCTTAGTGGTATCTGAATCATAAATATCAATAATAAAAAAGAATGCCTTCCCATATCTATAAAACCATTTCCACATCTAATATAATAACATACATCCTATCTCAAAAATGGGAACAAGATTTACAACGGATCCCAGATGCCGTCTTCTGGACCCAAATCTGCAGAAATGCATAGAGTACACTACAGGGGTGAAAGGATGGTTAAAATGGGCTTCACAAACTCACGGATCTGTTCAAATTGCACACAGAACACCGCAGACACCTATGTGCATGCCACCTGGGAGTGCACAACATTCTGCCTTAATATTACTGGTAATCTCACTTTTTGACTAGCACATCACACTGACTACAACCCTATGTCTCTTAGGAGACTTATCTAAAATAAATATGGACGAGTCTTCCAGAACAGTACTGTACACAGCCCTAATCATCGGCAAGAAGACTAAGAACTGGAAAACAAGGAATTCACTCAACATATCACTTTGGAAAATCTACTGCTTGACTACGTCTCCCGTGGTGCTGGTGTGGACCACTGTATATTTGTTTTGTTTTGTGGAATAGAAGTTTTGTTTGTACAGACATTGATTCATTTTCCGCAGTAACCGCTTAATCCTCTGGAGGGTCGCGGGGGGGCTGGAGCCGATCCCAGCTGACATTGGGCGAAGGCGGGGTACACCCTGGACATGTCACCAGTTCATCGCAGGGCTGACATATAGGGGACGAACAACCATTCACTCTCACATTTACACCTATGGGCAATTTAGAGTAACCAATTAACCTGTTTAACCTGTTACGGTTAAGGTGCATGTTTTTGGACTGTGGGAGGAAGCCGGAGTACCCAGAGAGAACCCACGCAGACACGAGGAGAATATGCAAACTCCACTCAGAGAGGCCCCAGCCGGCCAAAGTTACAGTGAAATAATGTCAGAAGTGCAAAGGTTGGACTCACTGTGGGGAGGTACTGTATTTATATTTGACAGTAATGTCAATGTTGCTAACTGACAGGCCATACAATGAGTACCAAATTAATGCTAATATTATCTAATGTAGCTAACTGGTAATTAAGTACCAGTAAACTTTATGACAATCCTGTCACCCACACCTACAGTGGAGCTATCTATCAGAGGAAAGATATGTTTTATTGAGAAACAGAAGCTGCAAATGTCCAACTAGCTGAACTGAGCTGTTTGTCTGTCTCCTAAACTTACATCCAGTAGTCATTTCATAAGCTCCTAATGATCTGTCAGACATGTATTGTATTTAGTGATTTGCTAATGATCCACATATGAACAATGTTCACAGTGTTATGGCAATGTTCTTGTCATTGTTCCAATAAAGTTCTATTAAAAAAAAAAAGTTGGGCATTTGAATATGGGGGTCTATAGGGACTTTTTGCCACTTCCATGTTGACTTCCCCTTTGAGACTCAGAGGTTCAAAAGGATGTGGCATAATTCCTCAAAAGATACTGTGAATTTAAACATCACGATAAAGACTATAAAACCATAAAAACTGCCTTTTTCTGTAGACTTCCCCCATAGCTCTTTTCAGACTATCACTGAATCATTTCCTGCAACGGACAATATTCTCCCAGGCCAAAACAAAAAGGTAATCAAAAGTGTCATCTACCATGCGGGTTTAATTTAAGGTTTAATACAGCAGCTTTGGGTTATTCCGCTCTGCCCACACAAAGACATACTTTTCCCTGTAAGAGGAGCTTTTCTTCGAGGGCAGCGCTTCAATAGCTGCAACATTTCCAGAGCAATGTGGACCAGAAAACCATGCTTTAACACAGGCCACTGCCATGAGCACAAGCTAAGGGCAGTGTGGAAGTGCCCGAGGATGATGGACATCTAATGACTGCTCAGACTGGCTCCAAAAGAAATAAACCTGCCTGCATGTCCATCACAAAACTAAGAATATCTTTTGTCTGGGAATATGTTATTTGAGGACCTATTCCCAACATCATATTATTCTTTTTGAATGAAGACAGTCCAGCTGTAGCAGACGTTTCTACAAAGAGTGACGCATTTACAGTTATTGTGTGGTTGTTGGGACTAACTGTGTGGTTATTGTGTGGTTGTTGTGTGGATTGTGTTCTTCTTCTTTTGTCTCACTGACAGCTGAATAATTTAAAACACATAAGTGAAATTGGGTGGAGACATAGGTCAAAATGCCTGCGAATTAATTGGTTACATGATTAGTTGTATTTGAATAGGTTTGTTAACCGTATCTAACTAGGCTATGCTAACAATGTAGCCATCAGATACAGCTAATTATATGAGAAAAAAAAAAGTTTTTCACATAAAAATGGTTCAGTGGTTAAAATGCAAGAATTTGCTGCTCTTCCTTTCAGTCATTCTGATGATTGAGAAGTTTGGCATAGAAGCAAAGAGGCAAAACAGTTTTCATTCCAACATGATGGACGTGTAGCTCTGCTGCTACACACTGATGTTGCCGTGGAGTGAAAAATTAGGATTTTCTTCTTATCATATAAGTTGTTTGACAGTAGCAGAGGATAGACTTATACCGCTTTTCCACTGCTGGTCTCAGCTCGACTCACCTCGACTCATCTCAGCTTGGCTCAGTTTAGCCACCAGCACATTGCATTTCCACTGCATGCATAGTACTTACTCAGCGCGGCTGGTCGTCATACCAATGCAACGTAAACAACTGTGACTCTGTCATCAGCACGACATTAGCGATGGCCGAGGCAGCAATGGAGAAGGATGCAACTTAAAACTGTAAGTTAGAATTTCCAAAATGAAACACTATTACGATTTTTTTAGGTGAGAATATAGTTCACACAAATCTGTGGTTGGTTTAACAAGATAGAGCTTAGTTCCAACGTTTTGTGCAATTTCCAGGTAGTTTTCACAGTAACCCATGACCCTGTGATCTGCATGGTTTCACGACACGTTTAGTTGGAACCACAGAGGAGGTAGTAGTAGAAATAGTCCCTGACAGTCCCTGGTGGTCTCTGCTCTCATGCAGTAGAAACACAAAAAGCCATGCCGCATTAGAGATTAGAGGAAAAAGATAATACTTTGGTGAGTTTTTAGAACTGCTTTCAGTCCATAATGACAGAGAAGTAATGTTCTGAGCATGTTTTTCCTCAAGTACCTATTTGTTGTGATGAAAAAACCAACAGAACAGAATTAAAACAAATCAAGTATCCTTTGTTTACCAGATTAGTATAAAAAAAAATTATAATAATTAGTCATCTAGCAACATCTAGCAGGATTTAGCTGCTTTCCATTAACAATACCACAGAGAACTTTGAAACTAAAGCCTTATGAGCTGTGGAATTTATTTGAATGAAAAAAGATCACATTATGTTTTGCACCATGTCTATTCAGATGCAGATCTGGGTCCAGGTGGAGTTTAAAAATAGGAAGCTCTCCACCAGCTATGTACCATCCACTACATTTATTATTGCAATATCTTATGTGTCACATTGGTTGTTTCTGCATTATCTTTGACATTCTACAAAAAATGTGTTATTTGTGTGAGAGCCACAGCCCTGGAGAGGCTTCTATTGAACATGTATTCATGTTGTTGTGTCCTTCCTTTGTATTTCATAATAAAAGTCCCACTCTGGATCAGTGGATCTGTGCAATGAAAAGTTTTATCTTTCTTCATGGGGGCCGGTTTAATCCCCCCACAAAGTTGGAGGACACTTTCTCTGCCCTTGGAATTGAATAAAACAACAGGAATGTGTAATTTCAGCTTTGTGCAGATTTTCAAATTAAAGTTTTCATGTTTTAAAAGAAGAAGTAGAACAGTGTGATTGGACTGTCTGGCTCACGTCGGGGCTGCGGCAGTTCTTCCAGACCCAGCAGGGAAGCAAAACAAATCATATCCACTGGCAGTTGTCCTTGAATCCCAGTTTGGAAGCGTCGCTGGTGCCCAGTCCTCCTCGTAAACACCATAATCTGTGGAAGCAAACAGAACTGCTGCTTAACATGCGCGGCATCATTCCCTGATCTGGCAACCGCACATGGACAATGTGAATGACCTCTGCTCATAAAACAGGCTACCTCGGTAAGACAACGCCTTGAGACGGCGCGTTATCACCTGGACTCTCGCCATCCAACAAGACCTTTTAATAGAGATTGGTTTATCTATTTATGAGGATTTATTGGGAGGAAAGATATTTCCGTCAGGTTTGATAACAAGCCTTAAGGGAGGGGCAGGAGGCTGCTGCTGTGTGTGTGAGTGTGTGTGTGTGTGAGTGTGTGTGTTCTTGTCACCCAAAGACTTAAATGTATGTGAGGGACTGTTTGCTTGAACGTGAAAAGCATCTTTTAGATGCATTTTTCAAGGACATACACACAGGAGGCTCTGTAACTGCACTCTCAAACACCCATACAAATGAGAGCTGCTCACACTCACATTTGTATTGCCATGCTTTGCAGGACTTTTAGTTATTCATTTATTTATTATTATTGTTACTGTTATGCCCTTCACCCATATGCTGACTCAAACTTAGCAGGTTCCTTCAAACCCCTATATGTAATTGCACTTCCTACTTTTGCTTGATTGAGATCACAGTTTCTTTCATATCTGGAGCTAGTGCTGTCAAAACTAAAGCAGTACTTTAGTCATTGTACATGTCCAATGAAATTCAGTGAGCTTTATCAAGCTACATACAAAACATATGAAGAAAGATAGAGGTAACACTTTACAGTAAGGGTACATTAAGTAAATTAAAATTATTAATGTAAAATAATCAATGTATTAAAGCTGCAGGAGCTGAATTTGACAATGCACACCTTCCTCCTGCAGCTCTGCCCTTTCTGTCCAAATCAAAAGACTAAATATAAAGATAGATGAACCTGACACTGCATCATACCATTAAGGAAAAGTGAAGCTATTTCTCCAAGCTACTGTGTCGACACATAGGAGTAGAGCAGTAGAGTCACAACCAGGTTGACTCTGACGGAATCTGATCAGCGATCGGTAATTACAGCTATCAATCACATATTTAGTCCCCTATCTGTCTGAAAATGCCTGCGATTAGACAAAAATCTGCGTCAGAGAGTAAATTTTCTACAGCCTGAAAACACAAGAGTAGATGCATTAGCCTTGTATCCTCTCAGACCACTTGAATTACAATTTGCTGAAAAGACATTCAGATTTTTTGCCCAGTGATGCTGCAGCTTTAAGTAAATTCGTAGGTAAAGATTATAATCTGTCATGATTAATTAATATGAAATGTCATATAAATTAAGACCTTAGTTTACATGAACACTATTTGTAAATAGTTATTACACACATTACTTAATTAACTGTTAATTAATGCTTAGTACTGCGTTAACTAATGTTAATTTATGTACCTTGGTATATTGTCATTGGTTTATATTGTTTTCATCTTGTTGTCTTTTACATCGTTTTCGTCTTGTTACGTGTGTCATGTGTGATATACATCCACTATCTCCCATGTTCTATATCCTCATTTGTTTTTAGGATTACTTCAGTACATGAATTATTAAATTGCTACATATCCTAAATACTGGAACGGATGCGACCCGCAGGCCACCAGTTGATGATCACTGCCCTGAAGCAATCCTCACTGTAAAGCTTAAAATGGAACTCAAAACACACACACACACACTTTTTTTCTGAATAAGTGTCAGGACTGTGAATGCTGACACTGAAAACTCCTAATCAGCATTGTTCAGCAGAATGAGGAGATATAATAGCAGCATTAAGCATATATACCTACCAGGCAGTACTGTACTAAAAGTGTCCTGTTTGACAATGTGATGTCTTTTTAATTGTGCCTGAGAGGAAACCAATGAAACCTCCTCCCTGGCACACAATAAAGTTGTCTATTATATTCTTTATCAAAGCTGTTAATACAGTGGCTGCTGCGCAGAGCTCCAGGGTTACAGTAGTAGAATGGAAATGTTTTTTCTAATCCTTCCTATACTTCACTACTGTCTCATTTTTTTTCTACCAAGACAACTTCTACATCAGCACATTCTACCACTCCCACTCAAGGACGGCAGAAAAACCCAACCCTGCACCCACTGTGCAAACATTCACACTTTTATTACCTCAAGGCCACAAATGAAAAGCAATTACATCAATCCATTTTCAAAATGAATGTTGTGTTTTTTAAAAATATGAATCATTCCTAACATTATAATGAACATGTAAAGCTTAAATACCTTGGCTGCAAATGTGCATGCACTGTGTTTGTATTCAGGTTTGACTAATCACATCCTAAAGCACGTCCAAAGCTAATTTGCTTTCGACATCACCTGAACTGAAATGTAGTGGTTAAATTTAGACAAATTAAACAAATGGAAGCGTACAAAAGACTCCAAAATCCATTTAGGTAGAAAAAACCCTCTCTGAATGCCCAGCAAGTCTCATTTACATGAAGAAATGCAAAAATTAAGAATTTATTGTTGAAAACACTTACTTTGATTCCTGCACAAAATGTTCAGAGAAAAAGAAAAGACTGTATTTCTGTTCACTGAGGTGGACAAGTATTGTTTAGAAGCCTCAGATGAAGGTTTAGCAGAGGAAATCTAAAACTGAAATGGAAAAAATGGAGAGGATTCAGTTGAAAGAGCAACTTCCTATAATAGTAGCAAAAAATCCTGTTTTTTAAAAAAACATTATAAATGTCATGTATGGAGATAAAACCCAGGGTTTTGTTTTCTAGGCCCCAGTACAAGCTGCAGATCTGTCTACAGTATGTTCCAGTGTTTTTTTCCACTCTTCCTGCTTCTGTACTGTCTACATATTCTTACTCCCAACTTGTCACATACTGACACTTGGTCAGGTCGTCACATTTCAATGCACAGGGTACCCCTAGAGCATCATTTTTCAATGCGTGGGGTGGTTCGAAAGATATCTGCACAATGCTGTGGTTATGGTGTGGTTAGGGTTAGAAAGATGGTCAGAGGAAAACGCTTGGAAGTTACACAGTTCTGTTACAATACCTGGCCTGTTAGTGCAACTAAACTACTTTAACAAATGTAAGTATTCATTTATATTACATTATATGGTCTGTCATCTAGCCTGTTAAATAGACCAGCTAGTACTCAGTGTGTGTTGACATCACTGTTATCAAGCACAACTACATGTGTTAACATTCATCATGTAGCTGAAATTACTTTTTATTTATTATTATTAATTAATTATTAGTATTACTTTGTTTACTGGTGTTTAACATGACAGTGTTCTCTGATGTGCTCATTGTTAAGTAATTTGCGTTTAAAACCGAAAGTAAACTCAGAACAAAGAAAATGGGAAGATCGCTGTTTCTAGCGCAAAATCCTTGGACATACCCTAAGACTAAAATATGTTTTTTTGCTCCAACTCCCCAGTACCAGTTAAAGTTAGAAGTTGAAGTAGAGTCTTGGACTGTAGAGAGCCGTGCACACAGACAAATACATGATGCTCACACGTTGATATTTTTGTAATTCTCCTTTAAATTATTTCAAGCTAAACAGTGCGGAAATTGAATCGAACTACGCCAAAGTTATTTTTGAAGCTAAGCAGAAGGTATCGAATGCTCCAAGTCTACAGTTTAAAACAATCCTGATCGAACTGGACCTGTGAACGCTGTTCACAAAGGACCTGCAGCCCAGTGAACTCGCCTGGCTTCTCGGAACCTCTTTCAGAGTCGGAAGGCCAGAACTAGTGATGTGTCATGTGCAAAAGATGCGGCTCTGAGAGCCGATGCTTTGTAGTGAATCATTTTTGTTTGATTGGTCAGCATCGCGGCCAATCAGATGTGAGGATATCGGATCAGTCCAATCAAGCTGAGGCATCTGACTTTTTTGAATGCCAACCTTCACTGAGGACATTAATACTGTTTGATTGAGTTTGGTTCTGTTCTGTGGATTTGTTTGCAGTTTTTTGTTCATTTGTGCAATAAAAATGTTTGATTAAAATATTAAACAAAATAATGGTTTTGTACACCATTAAAACACTGCACATGGAAGGGTTTTCAACACACAAACCATTATTTTTTGCAAAGTTATGATAAAATAAAGGCCTACAAAAAAATCCTAAATTAAGAGCCATTCAGGACTCGAAAGAGTCGGAAAAGAGCCAAACTTCCCATCACCAGCCAGAACTGGGTCAGATCCATTGGTATGAACCTTCAGTCCGGCTGCACAATAAATCAAACCTTTGTCTTGACTCATTAATCTCATTACGTTCCCTCTGACGTTACAACAGAGGGTGGTGCCCCTTTTACTTATTATTATTTTCCGAGGTATAATTATATGGGGGTATAAATCTTAAATTAATAGCAATATTAAGAATAATCTCCAACATTAGCGGTAGCGTCAGCTTGACTAATCTCACCCCTTGCTCTACTCCAACTTCACCCTCTTCTCTAAATATGGTCAATTCTGGCTCCAACAAACTAAGAGGGCAACGGCCAAAATGCAAACTCAAGTCCAAAAACTAACAGGTGCCATCTTGGAGACTTTGTCCACTTTGTGACATTTGTTTTGCTAAAACTCTATTGTGTATGTGGTGTATATGTAGTGAGTGGATATCTGTGGAAGATTAATAGAGTATCTATCCATCGATCTGTCTGTCTATGCATGCCTTTCCCAAACTTAGGATCGGGACCCAAAATGGGTCACAGAGCTGTTTTGATTGGGTCGCAATTATTAGAATAAAAAACATAACAATAATATGATATGTGAATTCATTTTCCAAGTGAAAATAGTAGAAGAGTGTCCTCTGAAAGAGTTTATAAATGTTGACCTCAACAAAGCCCTGTGAAAAGTAGAAGAGAGGTAAGAGATGTAACAAGACAAAAAATGATGATACAATATTAGAAGATGCAACAATATGAAAAACAAACAAAACAAGAGGAAAACATCAAAACAAGGTGTAAAAGATGCAACAAGATGAAATTGATGTAAAAGACTCAAGAAGATGGCGATGTAAAAAATATAAGATGAAGAAAATGATGTAAAGGATGTAAAAAAGATAAATATGACAAAGATAGAGACACGGACATATTCTTTTAACGGTGAAAGAGTTGTAGAAAATGTAGTCATTATGGCAATTCATGGTGTATTTTTGTAAGGAGGAAACATCTTCTGAGTGTCAAGCTGAACAAGTTAGGGAACCACAGGTCTACACAAAGTCACATCCAGGATTGTCTCAGACTCAAGGTGGTTCAACACTCTAACCTTTTTGATCACAAGCATCTAAATGTAAATTAGGTAGTATGTACACTTAATGGAGCATCACATGGATGAATATGCACACCATGCACATCCTGCATAATTCTGTACATGTTCATCCCTTAAATCACACCTGATTTGTCATTTTGTACAAATTAAAACCAGTCTGTCCTTTGACATGCTCTAGCTAGCGACTTAAATCCTAATTTACACACTCTGACATAGCAACAGTTAATCATCCTTAAATGCATCCACTTATAGATTTGATAATATTCACAGCTACTAGACTAAGAAATGACTTGAATAAAGATAAATCTTTATTCATGTGGAGATAAATTTCATTCTTATTGTGATTTTCTTTTTCTCATTTTACATTAATTACCGTGTTAGACTGATAAGTTTATACATGTTCTGAAGCTTTTATATTCCTAATAATAAAAATGACATTTTGCAAAGCCTGTACATAATAACACAGCCAAGGAGCAAATTATGTAATTGTTGAGCGGTTCAGATAAGGATAAAGAAAGATGCAACAAATTTTCAAAGATGTGAACATGTCAGTTTTGGGACACCATTGTGAAAGAATGACCATGAACTAACCTTAAAGCAACTGCACTTTTCTTCCGATACACTTAAATACATAGAATCATATTTATCAGACTGATCTCAGTATGTCCAGGAATCATCAATCAGCCTCCCTCCGTCTGTCCACAGGTGTCCCACAAGGATCAATCCTGGGCCTGTTGCTTTTCACATTATATACAAATGATTCTCCAACTGTGTGTCCTAACACTTACACCCAAATGTATGTGGATGACACTGTAATATATGTACATGGTAGCAGTATGACTCAGGTTGCTAATGAACTCCAAACAAACTCCATGGTTCATGTAACAACATGGTTAAACAGTATGCATGTTTTTTTTACTAAGGCTAACGATTCCAGTGTAGAACCAGATGTCTTTGTGTCAGAACAGAGGTTATCTAAATACAATACCTTGCATACTTTCTCAACTTTGTCTCAAGGCTCAGGTGGCTGAGTCAAATTCAACCTTTCAGATTAAAATATTTCAAATTACACGTAGCATCTAAGATGTACCTGTGTTCTATGGTCATTTCCCATATCACTTAGTGTTTAACAACAAGGCTATAGCACCACCACTCCAAAACCATTATAGTCTTTGTACAAATGAACACAGAAAATCTTTGACAGGAAATCAATACATTTTCATCATTGCCCATATAAAAACAAATTAATTTGCTGAGTTGCTGAGTTGAGTTGAAACATGATTAAATATATAGATGTAGTTGGGATGGAACTCCATCCCAACTACGATTAGAGAACTGGATTCATACAGTTCTCTAATAGCAGTTGAGAACTGTACATTTAAAAAAATGGCTAATCAATAATCATATCTGTCAGCACTAAAACTCAGATGCACTTTATTTGTCCTCAGTCTCTTTGTGCGCAACTTCTCTTATTGCCACCTGCTGCAGTCTGTCCTCATGTGTCCACATGTCTTCTGTGTTGCCTCTGCTTTGTATGTTTTCAGTAGTGTCTAAAAATGCAGCACAATGTGCATTAGTAAGTTAAGGCACAATGTGGCCTTAATTTAGTCCATATTTCTGTTAACATTAATAGCTTTCATTTTATCGTCCCGCAGGTCTTGTATTATGTGCCTCTGTGTTTCATGTTCAGAATAAGAATCAGAATCAGAATGCTTTATTGTCATTGCACCAAATAGTACAATGAGATTTGCTGCGCAACACCTAAAAAGACACTATACACACAAACATACACATAAATACATAATGTTTATAGGTAATGTAATATAGGGGTATCCTGAATAATGTTTTTATTATCATCAATATTCTTCTATCTTTTTATTATTGTTTCTGCATTCTTAGAAATGATACACATAACTAACACATAAGTCTTACATAACAGTAGTGATTTGAAACATGCATAAATTCACATTTTCTTTTGCTGACTCAATAAAAAATGTGTTAAAAAATGTGATACATTTGGATGTCTTTCCTGCTTTTAAAAGAAGGATTTAGGTAATTTTCTTATTGTAATGTAATAATACCTCAATGTAAATGTAGTAGGGCCATTCTACCGAACTGGAGTTGGAATTTTTGTGAAATTTGTATGTTATTTGGGAAAAAACCTTTTACTATATTTATGTTGCACAAGATCTTAGGGACACATATATAGTATTTGAACTGTCAACTTTCACAAATATTTTTGCTTTCCTAAAATTTGTCACAACTGAAACACAAACTTACATTAGAATAAAAATAATTATATTAACCTATTCATATTTTTTTCTATTCCCTACTGTACAGAGTATTTAAAAAAAATAAAAATAATATA
>JAPQRN010004841.1:0-46972 GCA_037367275.1 Coranthus polyacanthus | reverse complement strand
GTGTGTGTGTGTGTGTGTGTGTGTGTGTGTGTGTGTGTGTGTGTGTGTGTGTGTGTGTGTGTGTGTGTGCGCGTGTGTGTGTGCGCCTACCAGGGGCTTCTAAATGACTAAATGACGTTCTTGAATATTGTTAAGTGTTTTCAATGACTCATCCTCGAGCAAGGTCTGCTTCTATCAATTGAACCTCACAAACCCCACCATACCACACCGGTCATTGCACACTGCCTCAATATATGCTTAACACCTGTTCATTTTCATCACGACTTAACAGGTTAGCGTGTTGTCTTCACTTTGCTGTGCCATATTGTTAGACACGCTTGGATGAATGTGCATGTACAGTTGAGGTTGGACATTTTGTCCTTTTGCTGGTCATCATGGGAAAATCCTTAGAAAAAGACCTTAGGAAAAAAAGTCTTGCCTCGACTTTCACAACACTGGATTCTCCCTGGGAGAGATGTCCAAATGTTTGAAGGTACCACTTTCATCTGTCCAAACAAGACTGCACAAATATAAACACCACGAGACCAGACAGCTATGAAATCGCTCAGAAAGGAGACGTGTATTGACTCTGGTTCATAAGCATCCCAGGACAACAATGTTGGAACTGGTAAAGATGTTGGTAACTGGTCCAAAAGTATCTCCTTCCGCAGTATAAAGAGTGTTGTATTGTCATAACCTGAAAGGCTGTTCCCCATCGAAGAAGCCATCACTCCAAACACGGCAGAAAAAAAATCAACACATCTTGCCTACTACATTCATCCATTCATTACCTCTCTTTTGCAGAGTTATGTGGGGCTTGAACCTGTCCTGTAGTGATGTACTTACAGAATGTCCCAGTAATGCATGAGCCATCTCATGTCCCAGAACAATGGTGAGCTGATGAACATCCGCCACAGCATCGAGCATCCCAGTAAACATGAACACTTTCCCATTCTGCACAAAACAAAACACAATCCAAGTCTGAGCCACATGCTGTTTGCAAATGTCTTTACAATCTGTGCAGAGAAGTAAAGCCTCTGTAAACCAACACCATCCTACTAAACGTCAAATGAGAGGATGCACAGACACGATAAAATGTAAGGATACAGAAATGTGCAGTACTTCATTTGTCGTTCTGTTACTCACTGGCAGGACAAAGGTGTTGATATTGGGACTTTGCACCACATGGACGCTCCAGGTGACATCAGACAACTCCGGGATGTCCTTGTTCCTTTGAGCCAAGTGCTGCACCACCCTCTCGACCACCTGGTGACGAGGGTCAGTCACCGGAAGCAACGATTCTGCAAACTCCTCCATGTACTGACACAAAGACGCAGAAAGCATTCTGTGAAATCTTTAATTAACCTAAACAGATCACTGGGCAGTTTTTATATTCTTAAGTTATTCTGATGGTACAAGACACTGTATTCTGTATAATAAATGTCATCCCTTGCAATGCGTCTTACTTGTCATCAGCTTTTTCAAATATTATCTTAGGGAATTTAAATCATAGAAAATGAAATGACAACCCACTAAGCAATCCTTTTTCATAAAGCTCAGTAAGTCATGATAGACAAAAAGTTCCATGACATATTCTCACATGTATAAAAGAGAAAATGTATGATATTCTAATGATTTTATATTCATCTATTCATCCAACAAGCCTTAGCCACAGTACATACTGTACAGTACACACATCATCCCAGTCACCGTGCCCCTCTCCTCCTTCTCTCACCGCTTCTGAAGTCAGACTTGCCAGCTCCATGTAGTTCTCTCTGCTGAACACCACGAGGCGGGTCCGTCCTGTCACTGGAGACTCATCCAGGTGGGTGAGGAGAAGCAGGGCTATCATCACCATGGTAACACCAGCCCCAGCTGCCAGTTGCCAGCGGTGCCGCCAGGCCCATTCATGCATGAGCTGCCTGCGGTTGGCTGGTAGCGACGCCCACCACTTCCTTATACTCCTTTACAGAGAAAGATGCCATAAGGTCTGATATGTCTTTATGTATTATCATCAAAAAAAAATGATATCAGTATTATCAAGTTAAAAAAAATCAGTAGCATAAGTGCCAACTCAAACTACACAAATGCAGACAGTGAGGTCCATAATCTGCTTTTCAAGACCATCACAAGTAAGTATCACTAAGACATGCATTTAACATTGAACAATGTACCATGTACAAAATGGTCGACAGAACAAAAGAATCATTCAAATAATAAAAGAGATAAGTATTTATGAAACACTGGCTAAACAATGCAACCTCTGTGTAACAAATAAGGAAATGTAAATAATTACAATTTTTCCAGACAAAATAAAATCACATTTAGGAGAACATGATATGTGCCAATTATTACATTATTAATTACATATGCAGACCATTTCTAATTATAATTAGTAAAAAAAAAAAAAAATAGGATAATGTATTATTATTTAATATATTTAAATGACAGTGACAAAGTTATACAAAATACAGTTGATAAACAATAGGGAATGTGTTAATTGTGAGCTATAACTATATTTCTGCCTCAAAGCAATTAATCCTTTCACACATTTAAAAAAAAACGAAATTATTGTTCAGAAGTTGTCTACTTTTCTATTTCAGAATGAAAACAATCATCGTATAATACATTTAATTGATAACAGAATAATTAGATACAATTAATTTTTGAGGGTCTCTCTCTCTTACCTTCCCAGTACAATAGCCATGAGTTTTTGCAGAGGTTTGAGCACCAGCCACAGGAGAGGAGCAGGCAGGGCCCGCCGAGGGGCTGAGGCGTGGAACCCACACACTCGACCAGGGTGCAGGGGGGAAGCGTTTTGGGGACTGAACTGGAAACACGTACTTCTTCCATTTCCCAACAATAGCGAAGGAGGTTTAGCCGCAGAGGTTCGGAAGTGAACAGTATTTGTTATTCTTTGACAGCCGACCCGAGGCGACACCTTTCGCACAGGATGTACACACACCTGAAAGTTCCGAGTCAAATGTGCAGGAAAGCGACTGTGCCTTACAAGATTAACACAAATGAAAGCCATTGCCTCTGCTGCTACCAGAGGTAACAGATTACGGCTAGTTATCGGGGAGTGCTGAAATTCATCATATTCGTGTAGAAATTACCGTCGGAAGACTTTAATGTTGATTTGATAACGACGTAACTGTTCTCAACTGTCAATGTCATCGCTACTAGCTTCGTGTAACCTTGGTTACCAGTACATAATAGTCGTGGACTCACGCGTTTCCCCCTGTCCCAAACATTTGTTTTATAACACTACTACACCACAAGTGAAAAAAACCTTCAATCCCTTTGCGACCCGAAAGCTTTCCACACTGATTGAAGTTTGGTTGTTTAGGTAGTTTGTAGCTCCTGCTTCCAAACCATTCCCCGTGGAAACAACTCCGTGCAGAAGGTTCCGCCCAGCTTCGGACATTACGAGAATTACTCCGATCCTTGATTTAAATGTTTAATAAATGCAGTGGAGTAAAAATTACAATATATTCCCTTTGAAATATAGAGGGGTTTTAGTATGAAGTAGGAAAAATTAAAAGACAAGTACAAGCATGTCCAAATACTTAATTCACTCAATCCCACCACTGCTATGTACTGGTTTTTAATCTCTTTTTACATGTTAAACTAAAATATCTCTTTCATGGCAAGTGACAACTACTTGGTATTTGCATACGATGTCCATTTTAGGTGGTACAATTAAAGAGGAATAAAAAAAATAAATATACCAATTGAATATTTGCAAAATAAGACAAAACAACACACCTCTATATGAAAATAGATTTTTATTATTGTGTTTAAACACTGGTAGTAAAACAATAAGATGAGACTTAACTAAATGTCTAATACAAAATGTTATACACAGCGTTTATACTTCAATAAGTAACTAAAATACAAGTAGAGTCGGACAAATGATGGTTCACAGTAAATAGTCATGTTCAGTAGACAGCACAGAGCCCATATGCAGCACTGTGCTGCCATTTGTTTCTGAGGCAGTGGTCTGTGTGGTGGGCGGCACGCTGCAGTCTGAAGCTCTGCCAGAGTCCTGATCAGAGTCTCCTGCCTGAGGTCTCTGATCAGACGCCGAGTCATCCGAGTCCACAAGTGCGGATGAGACAGTGAATGTTTCCCCCTCTTCTTGGTCAGACGGCTGCTGTTTGGAAATAAAGTCTGACTGGAAAAGGGCCTGGATCTGGGTGAGGAAGGGGTCTCCCTCCTCATCTGGGAGGGGCTCCAGGTACCTGGCCAGAGACGATAGCATCTGGAAGGAAACAATTCAGCAATGAGTATATTTGTACCCTCCTCCCTTTTTAATTACATATTTACATATTAATGGGTTTAGCTTTTATTTATCTTGTTCATATTAATAAGGATATGAATAATAAGGAAAACATTTGTGTCGCACAACCATGTTGCCGGGCAGTTAAGTTAATGAGCAATTAAGTTATTAATTATCATTTCTGATTGTTGTGTATTATATTGGCCTTTGTGGATATGTCTTTTTTGAACTTTTTTGATAAATGGTAGCATTTTTTGCTGAAATATATTTTGTAGCATGTTTAATTTTGTACGATGGAAAGTGGATTAATAACCCCCCTTTTTTGCCCTTTTCTACCCCGTGAGTTTTGTGGATAAAAGGTACGAAACATGTCGAATTAAAGCTTGCACTCTGCATCCGTTTGTATCCAACAACAGGTGGTTAGTGGTCATTTTGGGGCTCAGACACAACTGGAGTGTAGAGTGCATGTTTTGCACCACTGTTCACAATGTTCTCGTTCAGCAGTATGGACGCTCATAACGTTATCATTATAGGTATCAGTCTTTGTGTGGACTTAAAGCTGCAGTTGGATTGATAGGCTGGACTGACCTTCTCCAGACAGGTGAGGTGGGAGTCCCTCCGGAAAAAGCAGTTCATCTGTACACTCCTGGCAAGAGTGGACAAAGAATACTTTAGATATTTTATCAATAAGGTTGTATTAGACTTCTACTTATATAAAATATAGAAAAAAGGCAGAATCAGCATTACAGCATCACTCACCCAGGTGATTGAGAGTATTTGTGGATGATCCACTGTGCCCTCCTTAATGTCTGCTCCCAGTCTGGAATGTCTTGTGATGCCAGGAAGTCAAATCTGTAAGGCAGCTCTGGGAAGGAAACAGAAAGAGAGAATCAGTTGGAGGAGAAATGTGATTAGTGACCTCTTGATCTTCACTGTTTTGAAGTCTTCTTGTGTGTGTGTGTTGGACATACTCTGTGGGCCTGTTTGTTCCTGGCTCTCTCTCACCAACAAGCAGGTTGTTTGGGAATGGGGGGACGGATTGGCTGGGTCGTACGGACTCACTATCATCCCGATGAAAGGAGCTCCGCCTCGTGAGAAATAACTCTGAGACGATCAGGACACAGGAAGTCGGTCAGTACCAGAGAACATGAACAATGGCTTAACTCCACTCCTGTCGTTTAGTGACTCTACCTGGAACTGGTCCTGTGTGTTTATGTCCCGCACAGAAGGGTTGGGCTGGAAGGAGGGATGCGAGTGGTACCAGCCCACCACACTGAAGCCGAGAGACGACAGCACATCACAGGCCTGGGTCTGAGACACCGGGTCCATCTCACACTGCAAACCTGTACTCACACTGTTACATGGCTCTGCTGCACAGATCTACACCAGAACACACACAACAATGCAACAGTGAACATACTTTTAAGAAGTTATTATCAAAGAACACTATCACTCAATGTAGTAATCCCTGTGATAAAAGTTGCACTTCATCGACAATGTAATAAAACCTAACCTAATGTAATAACTCGACCATTAATGTAATAAAATATCCTGACCGATGCTGATACTGCTTTACCTTATTACATTATTGGGAAGCCATTACATTTCCAGGTGGGCATTTTTTTCTTCAGAACTGATAATGTAATATTCATTTTCAGTCCAGAGTTCAACATTTTGTGTTTTAAGAATTTAAGAACGTAATATGGGTTTGAAATGAAAGACCATTGAGGTGAAAATCATACATTAACTGCAAGTTACATTATTATTATTGGGTTTTTTAACTTCTTTTCTGATCGTGTTAAGTGCTAATTTTATTCTTCCATGTCAGATATTTGTGTGCGTTACTTGTATATTAACGGATTTTGTTTTTCCGTGTTTTTCTTTTTCTATTTTTTAGTTAAATCTTTATGTATTGCCACCGGTTGCACTGTTGCTTTGAGTGGGACTTTGTTGATAGTGGATGTTTGATATATTTAATAAAAGCAACAAATAAATAAATAAATGTTGAGCGATCTAAAACAGCTCAGTGCTAATGACCCTCATTAAAGTGAGCTGTAAAAAAAAGTGCACATTTTATTACATTTCTAGGCATCATTACATTTTCAGGAAATTATTACATAATTGGACGCTTCGGTCCATTCTTCATACCTTCAATACTTTGTCTTCCTCGTTGAAAATTCCACCTAACAGACCAATGACCTCCCCCCGTGATACATGGGCATGCTGAGAACACATTAAATTCATTTAATGGAACATCAGAATAAACGAGACACATTCGGCTTGTGAGGTTACACACTACATCAAGCTTACCATGTCCATGATGAGAAGAGTCTCTGCACAGACAATAACCTGGAATGGTTCCTGTGGAAAAACAGCTTTTTAACGTAATACAAATTATGCCAACAGAGAAAGACCATAAAAACATCTATGTGGAAGTAAGATTAATTACTGCAAGGCACAGTTACTGGTAGTCCTTTAAAGTTGTCTAAATGTTTCTCTTAAGTCTGACTGAGCTCCATTTTAAACTCTTGCACAAAGACATCATAAATCAGATGGGCAATGAAATTCTGTCACTGAACACCTCCTGCGTTACTGCTGACTGAACCGTCGAATCGAGGGCCACTGACCTGTACATCTTCTCCAAACAACCTGCAAGGAATCAACTGGAAGGGATCAAAAGACCTGAAACAAAAGAGTATGACAGTAAGTATTTCAACACGCATAAATAAAGCGTTGAGCATTTCGCACCCATCCAGCACGCTCACCCTCTGTATCTGGACATCTTGCAGGGTTTACGCTGCTTCTTCATCTCCTCTCTCCTGCGGGCGAGCTCCTCTGCACTGAGATGCTGATTTGAACACCACCAACACAGAAACAGAAAGTACGCTGATGCAAAACACCCACGGGCTGATACTTTGCAATGCAACTGCAGTGCATGTGCGTCTCTGACAGTGTTCAAACCTCATATGTCTGTCCCTCCAGGTCCTTAGCATCACACCAGTTTCCCCATATGTCCCTCACACGGCGCTTCCTGGTCCGCTGCAACCAATCAGTAATCAAGGTCATTATTGAAAACTAAATAAATAGGGATGCACCGATCCAATGCTGATGTTGAATATCGGTCTGATACTGACCCAAACAGCTGGATCGGGTATCGTGACAATGGCTCCGATCCATAGTCTGAACTATTAAAATCTAAAATTATCAAATCTAATCATGACCAATTATTAAATTATGTAATTAATTAAATTACTTCTAAAAATATCATTAAATTCAAACATTTTGTTTTAGAAAATTAGAAAGCAATGTTTAAAGTCAAGCCTGATGTTGCTTTACATATAACAGGACGATCCTAGTGTCTCCCACACAGTGAGGCTTGTTGCTTATTGATTAAATACTGGTATCGGATCGGTACTCTGTGTCAGCCGATACCCAAAGCCTGGAAACTGGTATCTGTATCGCACCTGAAAAAGTCAGATTGGTGCATCCCTAATGAAAAACATTTTCATTAGCTGAAATAAAAATAAAAACAAGGTTCCACAAAATAAACAAAAAAACCAACTGAAACTGCATCATTTCTTTACAAAACTAGTGAAAATGTCTTTAATATTTTTAACAGTCAAACCAAAAGAAAAAGAAAAATGCTAGCCTATAGTATAAACAGGATACACTATGTACTGTGCAATATATGCTTGTCATCAATTAGCTCAGCAGGATCGTTGTTTAGAAGCTTACGGTTATGGGTATGGCTCTAAGGGTTTATGGGAGCTTACCATGCTCTGCAGCCTCTGAGCCAGTTGATAGGCCTCAAGCATATCCTTGCCCTCCTTCTGCTTGGATCGGTCCATCACTCTCGGACGATTATACACTGCTTGTTCTATGAGAGTAGAGACAGAGCTCCAAATCAACATTGACGCAATATTCAAAAACGTATAGACATTAATGTTGCCAGAGATTCAGTTAAGTTACCACAGTTGAAGTTAATGGCTCCTATGAGTTCCAGGTAGGTGTGTATTCTCCCAATGCAGTTGACGTCACCACAGTTCTTCAGCCCGGGCCGCACTGACGTCTTGTTCAGGTACTTGGGTTTGCTCTTGATCCTGTTAAACAAGGACAGTAATAACCTGATTCCTCTGCAAAGCTGTACTCAAACTACAACGTGAATAACCATGAATTACCATTGATCCAATATATAGTTTCTGATCTTCAGATATCTTTCCGGGGTCTTGGAAGGCCGCCCCTCGAAGAACTCTGGGATAGCTTGTTTCTCGTCTTCTGTGATGGTCTCCATGTCCATCTCTATTTCCTGCTCGGGGGGATTAAGCTCTTCCTCTTCCTCATCCTCTTCCTCTTCTTGTTCCTCTTCTGGTCTGTTGTTTTGCTCTGTTTTATCAGCAGAATCTGTGGGACAAAACAGTCATTTTAATATGGACCACAGTATTTCTTTACAGGTGAAAAACATCTGAAAAGAAAAATGAGTCTGACCTGTGCCTTCACCGCGCTCCTCTTCCATTTCTCCCGTCCTTGCTGAGCTCTCAGACTGGGACTTTTGGCCCTCATTGTCTATATTGATTTGCTTCGACTCTGTCCCTAGTCGTGCCTGAGAGTTTTTTAAAAGAAGTGATTGTGACTTTGCATTTTGCTCACTAACTTCAGGCTCCTCTGAGAAAGGAAGGGAAGATGAGGGTTGAGGACTATCTGGAGACGGGGAGCGGCAGCAGCGTGGGTCCTCTGTCACAGCTAAACCTGCCTCTTTCTGCTCTGGTTTGGTGTCGTCTGCGCCCGTTAGCTGATCTGGCTTACAGAAGTCACTCTGAAGCACAGGCTGCGGTTTCTCATCTACCTCTCCATCATCACTCAGGTCATCTGTGATGTCTACGTCCTCATCTTCGTCATCAGAAAGCTTCTCAATACGGACGGTGTTGTCCAGAGTGGATGGATGACTGGAAGTAGGCGGTGGCTGTAACTGCAGCAGAGGGCCTGTAGGGGGAGCTGAAGCTTTGGGTTTTGATTTAGCCTGCAAAAAAAAAAAAGAGTTTGTTTTTCATACATGTTGAAATCCCAATCTTGTAAAAGTTTATTCAATCGGTGAATCAGTCTTTATTACAGACTAAGGGTCCAGATAAAACACAACACTATATATATAGAATAACATACAAACACAATAATTTTAAAAAAGAGGGTTTAAGGGGAATCTAAATCAAAATCTTACAAAAAGATGCAACCAGTGAAATTTTAGGCTTTTTAAGACCATTATGAATGCAATTTAAGACCCATGTCTGTTTGTATTATTTGCCAGTCCATACTGGAAAGTACAAGTGATACCAGAGTCCTAGAACTACTTGCAAAGTAAATGAATTTATTCGCATTTTAATTTCATTATGTAATTATTTCACATGCTTTTAATGTTGGCATTGTGCAGATTCACTTAGTCCTTATTGGTTGGTTTGGTTTTGTTACAGTGTCATCAGATTTTACAATTTTTCCCCAAAACACATTAACCCAAAGTTACTGTGACTTTATAAAAGTAATGTTAACTTCATAATCCAGTCACACATAAAAATCTAAGACATTTTAAGATATAAAATTCAGATAATTGAATTTTAGCCTTTTTAAAGATCCACCGAAGACTGTAACAAAGTCTGGCACTCACATTCAAGCATCAGGGGAAACTGAACTGACTTAAAATTATATTATCAACGGCCTTAAACAAAAATACTCCACATCCTAAGGTGTGACACAACATCCTATAGTGTATTTCAGTGATTTACTGTAGTGCCATGGCTTTCCTCTGCAGTTATTACAAATAAGGTTGCGCACACTGCAGGGACAAATGTACAAAAAGAGAAAATGTTGAGCAGTTACAGACACGATACACTACAACCAAACAAACATTAAACCATCATAGTTTGTCAACAAAATCAAATTCCAATTTTAATTAATGTGAAGACTTTTTCCAAGCATATAAAATGAGATTTTGAAATTCCTTTACTTTTCCAGGTGTTTCATGACAACCCTGTGCTTGAATAGAGGCATCTTCACTCTGCGCACACACTGAACTTGCAAAAACAAGTAGGAAGGTAAATGTTTACTTTAGTTACAAAACACAGGGCTAAGTCAAAGCCTCACCTGGTGTTTGAAGTACTGTCTGGCATAACTCTTGACCTGAAGAACAGTACGGCTGCCCACCAGCTTGGCAATTTTAGTCCACCTTCGACCAAACTGAGCCTGTAAGAAATAATTTTGAAAATGTCAAGAGACAAGATTGATTTTTTTAGCATAAGTAAAATGTGATGAGAAAGTAGAGAAGCGTACCAGTCCTTCCTCAAACAAATCTTTTTCCTGTTTGGACCAACGAGAGGAGGAACTCGAGGCAGAGGTCGAGGTCTTTGCTGGAGACCTGAACACACAACAAAACAGATTGTAACATGAATACCAACAACATGAGGAATTATTGTGCTGCGTTCATGTGAATGCTGGAAAAAGTGACTTACTTCTTCACTTTGGGCTTGTTGTTAGTATCACTGTGCCAAATATGATTAGGGATCTCCTGACCTGTCAAGTAGTATCTACAAGTGTGGTTTAGGACCAAACTCACAACAGAAAAAGAGTGTATCTGAATAGCAAAAACATAAAGTTAATATTGCAATGCCAGCGGGAGAAGATATTACTTGTATCAAATGTTTGCAATGTTTATTTGATAACTTCCACTTTAAATTGAACTTACACTCTGTTTGTGCAGCGCTCAGTCCTGCGTGCATTTATGATGCGTTTGAGGTCAATAAAAGGATACTGTTCCTCCAGCAGCATCTTCTCTATCACCTCTCTGTTCTCTGCGCTGATCGAGCTGTCCAACTCCCACGGCTGGGAGGGGAAAAAAAAGACAGCGAGTCATCACCATCAGTCACACTCACACCGGACTCAACGAAGAACTCAGTTTAATGTATTCATACCAGTATCCCTGCGCTGCTCTTCCACGCAGACTGCAAAAACTGCTCCTGAACTAAGCCTCCTCCATCCAGCTCGCTGAAACACAGACAGAAGAGCAGCCGTCAAAAAGGTAACATGTGAACGTCCGAGGAGACAGCATCCATCTGAGACACAAGACAGCTAAGAGCTAGCATGACTCTGCGACAGGAAACAACAACCAACGCTCTTTTAACCAGCGTGGAGCCGCGGACACAATCCTAACTCATAGTACAAATATGAATTTGCAAGAATAAGTAAGCAACTGTACCTAGTACTGCTTTCAAACTCGTCTCCTTCGATATCAACATCCACCTCGTCCTCCATATTGGCGGCTAAACGTAAACAACGGAAAGGAGAGAGATTACTGGTCGGAAACAGCGCGCAGCTCGATTCACAGCGACACCTTCTGGTCGGATGTACGAACTACTCCGGTGTCGCCGCTTGTTTTAATCCTGCATGAATAGGATCCTGTTCGACTTGAAAATACTTTTAAGGCCCTCGACTCATTCAGGTGACTTTACCCCGGCATTTCACAAGTCAAAGTAGTTGTCTTTTGACCTGGTGTGACTATATATGTATTCAGATAAACACACTGTGACAAAAAAATTCTGCACTCAAAACCTTATGTAAAGTATGTATCATCAGCAACATGCACTAAAAGTATGAAAAGTAAAAGTAACCACTGTGCAGTAATAAAAACAGACCCTGTCAGTGACCCTGCTATTATATATGATGTTTTTGGATTCATATTGCTGCTGCATTTTACTGCTGTGTGTTTACAGTTGAGCTCATTTGAACTACTTTACAATACTTTTGGTAGTTTAATCTACAACAATGCATCATGTTCTATACGATCATCATATGTTTGTAGCATTGCTGTCCTGCGAGAACACGTGTCATCTCTAAAAAGTCAACTTTCCGTGAGCTCAGAAAAACAGGCCTTTTTCAGCTTTGTGACAATGCATTTTCCAGCTAAACCAAGAGGGCTTTTAAAGAGTTTATTTTAGCTTAAGAAGGAGAATTTTCAGCCCATAAAGGAACATTCAAAATCAACACATTTGACGATACGTGGTTTTCACTGGAAAGGAAGGAGATAAAAAAAAATGTGATCTGAAAAGAAACTAAAGCTGTCAAATGTAGTGGAGTAAAAATACAATATTTGCCTCTGAGATTTAGTGCAGTGTAATGTAGATAGAGCTATAAAGTGGCAGAAACTGGAAATACTCAAGTATTGGTGCTATTTATACAGGCATAGGTTTATCAAACGCATATGGAAGTTACATATGACGCCCATCTTTTCATCATTTAATCTTTTATGCTGACTGTGTACCATATGTTTAACATTCTGTTATGTATAAGTTTTGGATGGCAAAATAATTTTAGCGTTCTTCACTGCCAAATATCGCATCGGGGTAACTTACGTATCTTATCTCACCAAATCTATCACTACACAAGACAGATTTGAATCCTTCTGCAACCTTTTCAAAAACACTGACAGCGCAGTCGTGAGATACTCAAGAGACCCAATAAACGCTTGACTCAATGAAAGCCCAAGACAGTCTGAAAGACAACAAAAAGGTTTTATTTAGAAATTCACAGTTTCTAATGGCACTACAGTTTTTGTAGTAACTCGCTCCTGCTCAAAAATACTGTGCAGCTCTTCAGAGTAGACAGAAACACGTGTCAGAGAGACAGAAATCACAGAGATAAGGAAATTATAGCACTTGACATATAAGGTAGTAAAAGAAAAAGGCATGAGGAGTCATACAAAGTGCACACTGAGCTCTCCAAGGGTGATCTCCTATTCGCTGTGTTACAGGATAAGTAAATTTAAAGTAGTCCTTCTCATAACACAGAGACACTCGCACACGTACATAAGATCAACAACACTTCTCACATGCATACAGGTTTATACACACACGCACACAAGCATAAGATCATACACATACAAAAAGGGTAAAAAAAACTCATGTTTTGCTAGGTTTGTGGAGCATAAAAATCACATGAATAGTGTTCCAAATCGTCAATCTTTCCTGCATTCCCTTTATTAAGAACATCTCATATTCTTCTCCTGCCATTCAAGGTGGGGCAAACACACGAGTCAAAGAGCAACGATGAGTGAATAAAAGTCTATGACAAGAGTGAGGATGCACAGAAAAATCAGCCGGTCAGGAAAAGCAAGCGTGGAGGACTGTTAAAGTAGTTCGAGCTCCTAACGGGAACTAGCTAGAGTGGTTAATAAAAGCAGGCATATTTAAAATTTTCTCTTCACAGTCACAGAGCGAGTCATGCAGTGGGAGTCGGGCTGGATGAAAAAAGCAAAGAAGAAAGAGGGAGCTGGTCAAAGGAGGTAATAATGTTCAAATGAGAGAGAAGAGTTAGAAAAGGTAGCAGAAAGGTCTGTCTCTGCCAAAATGTACACTTAACCATGTCCAACCAAACAGAGCCATTCAGAAATTTGCATAATTTACATATAGAAAACAAACAATTATATTATTTTTAAAAAATTATACCCCTTCTTACATCTGAGCTCCCTACACTTTATTAAATGAATGTGTTTGTAGGTCAGTCATGAACAGGGTGATTTAAAACTGAAACAAGCACAAAGTGGACAGAACAGTGACAAACAGAAAACTATCTTTAGCCCTTTCCACCATCAATAAACACCCAACAGACAGAAAAGCAGCAGTGATTGTCCTAATAAACATATAGTCTTCAAAATAAATACTTTGTTATTCTGTCATATATAAGCTGCTGTAGGATATGAGGCTGCAGAGACACTGAGGGGCTAAGAGGACAAGCTTTAAAAAAAAAAGAGAAAAAAAAGAAAAAGAAAAATTGTGTACCGTTGTATTTTTTATTGAATATTCACATGGATAAACTACTGTGACACTGCAGGTTTGGGAGACTGGCAAGCCAGTGCCTATGCTGAGGAATCTATGATTTTTTTTTAAATAAATAGATAAATAAATAAATCTGTTCTTATCTCTCACTGGTCTGCAGGGTCCCAGTAGGCTCTGCATGTGTGTGTGTTGCAGAAGTGTAAACATTTAGCTCTTCAGAAAGTGCAGCTACAATGTGCCCTCATCAGGAAACCTTGCCTCCGTACAGGTACAAACAATCCACCCGAGTAACAATAACAGAAAAGGAAGAGAAAAAAAAAGACTAGCCTCTGATTGAATCTCATGTCCTTCACAGTCAAAGCAAAAAAACAGCACAATTTTTCTTCATAGTATGAGTTGGGAAAGTAGGACCTCACAGCTGCTGCTAATCTGTTGATCGTATGAGGTGGAAGTGAGGCTAAACTGGAAGGACTAACGCATTCAGACAAAGGAAAAGTTATTTTCTTCATTCAGCTCTGACGGTTGGTTCGGGAAAAGGCTGACAGAGACAGAGGAAGAGAAACAAAGACTCTGTGTCTGTGCTCAGGAAAGTTTTATCGCTCTGGTCCCATACAAACACCTGGAGTCATGTCAGGATGCAACACTAGACAGAATGGTTAAAAAGATGAAAGATAGAAGAAAAAAAAGGATAGAAGTAGCGGTTTGTCATGCTCCCCATGTTTCATATGAAACATTTCATCTAAATACTTCTTGGTGCCCTCTTATGTGAATGAACGACAATATGGAGTGAGAACATCTCCTCACTGGTCTTCATCTGTCATGTGATAATGTGCTTATCCAGTAGAAAAACATCCTGAACACATCTCAATGGATCTGACTTGTGTGAATGTTTAACGCCCCACCACAGTTTCTCTCAGATTCCCCACATTTTCACGGTTTTAGCATTAAAAGGTCTAGGACAGATATAAAGGCACATAACCGTAAACAGGTCTTTGACAGGAGTGGATAAGGACTAGATGATGCTGAGCTACTGCTGCCATAGCCATTTCAGTTCCACGGTTCGCCTGGGTACTCATGGGAAATGTTTCTTTGGGATGCAGTAAGACCTCATCTCCTCACAAATGTCGTCTGCTACCGTATAGTGTGTGTATGGTTATGTAAAGAAAGTTGTGTAAAAGGGAACACACAGATATGTGTGAGTATTCAGACGTGTCCAGTGACGGCTGTCACCCCAATGGTCCCAACACTGATCTCCTTGTTTCCTTTAATAAGCTGCTGCAGGCTGGGCAGAGAACTAACGCCGCCCCCTGGCATCGGAGGGAACTGCAACTCCGTCTGCCGTGACTTCCGCCGCTTCACTGAGCGCTTCTCCTGACGTGACTTGGCGGGAAGTTGGCTGAGGGGGAAATTCAGGCTGCTGTGGCCGTTGCACAGGCCGGCAGAGGGGAAGATGGGTGAGGGAGGGGGGAGGCGGCTTGTGTAGGACTCCTCAGAGTGGGTGGACGAGCTGCAACTGCTGGTCTCTGTCAGGGTCTCCTTGGGGATCTCCTTGGAGGTACAAGTGGGCATTAATGACACCTCCTCTGTGGAGGAAGGAGGAGGTGGCAGTGGAGGGGGAGGTGGGGGAGGAGGAGGAGGAGGAGGAGGAGGAAGAGGAAGGGCTGGTGGGGCAGGTAGGCATGGGTGGAAGCCATTACACTTGATGCCCCCGTTAGTGAGCGGAGCAGAGGGATCAGACGCCTTCAGTGTTTCAACTTTGTCCAATGACTTTGTCTTGCAACGCTTTTTCTGTAAGGAAAAAACATGAGAGGAGGAGCCAATGATTAAAACAACATTTAGAAAAGACAAGATATTCTGTATCTAATAATGTAAGGTCACATTAACCATCTTTTGTGCTAGACACTGTACAGTCATTAATAACAGATTTAAGTAACGTTGCTCTTCACAAGTTAAAACAGTACTGTACAACAGAAGGACAAACGGCAGCTGTGAGCCTGAGGTTCATGTCTGCTTTGTGTGTCATTTAGTTATTTGCGTGAAGTCACACAACAGGGTAAAAAAAATAGGGAAAGTTCAAGTGGGAAAGATGATGTCTATAATTGAGAGAGAACAAATCTAATTTACATGTAGGGCTGGGCGACAAAATTATATTCAATGCAAAAAAATTGCAATATACTTTTTTCTTCTGTTTACACTGTCAGCTAAAATCACACACATCAAATGTTTCAATATTTTCTTGTTTTGCCTAATTTTACTTGCATGCATATTGCGTGCTTGCTTAAGTGTTGGCCGTGTTCTGACCATAAAGCAGAGTTTAAAACCACAAATGACTGTCTGGTTTCTTCAGCTTTAACTCTTTAAACTTGGAAGAAATAATCATTTGACATTTATTGATAATTATCAACATCAAATGATAGGAACATTTTTTTTTTAAATCATGACTACATTTTTGTCTATATCGCCCAGCCCTACTTACATGCTTTTCTAAAGTTTTTTTTGAACCCCTGACTGCCGTGCTGTGCTGCGTGTCAGCAAAGAAATGGTTAACATGTCAGGTATTTGGACTGACACCGGGGCTGAAGGTTAGCATTTCTCAGCTCCTCCCTTAATTTTTATACTCCACTGAGATCAGAAATGAGTGACTGAGGGAAAAAAAAAAACAGCATTGAGAAACATCCCTGCTTCTTTGCCACACTCATAAGCTGACTGACTGACACAAGAAAAACACAACGGCACTTAAAACAAGACGGCTGTCACAGCCAACAGCAGCGGTTGGAACAAACACTGTACCTTTTTCTCTGGAGAAAACCTTAGAGGTTCTACAATGTACAAGTCATCTGGACCTACTGGGGAGGGGAGAGAGGGGCCAGGTTAATGATGGAATGGGAAACAGGAATACATACATGTAACAAGCATGATGTGACCTTGCAAGTAGTTTTCTTAAAAGATGCATAGGCAAAAAAAAGTATCATAGACCATAAATACAAATAATTTTACGAGTCAAAAGGTTCAAACTACTTACTAAAAATCACAGAAAAACGACTAACTTTTTAAAATTGATTACTACTTGCAAATGTCTATGAGCCAGCAAAGCATCGTGCTCTATTATTATACTCCTTAAGCCTGCATGTGGTCACAAGCTGGCAATGACAGCCTCTCAGCCTCAAGGGCAAACTCACACTCACACACATACATATCGGAGGGATAATGAACAGCAGGGGGAGTTTCAGGTTTCTTGACTCAAAGACTTTATTCTTTTATTGCTTGCACAAGCCACTCCCCTGTGTACTTGTGTTGCTGGAGGCACTGACAACACCAGGGATATGAGCCTCTAAGCATCACGTGTAACAGGAAGCAGTGGATAAACAGACCGAGTGAGAAAGACAAAGAAAGAATGAAGAAAAGAGAGATTCAAGAGTACTTGAATGTGGGCAGTTATGCAGAAAAAGCTGCAGCAGTTTGAAGCGGATAGCCTGAAAGGGTCATTGTTGCGACAACAATCTTTACATTGAGCTAAGACCGTAGGATCAAGTCTCAATTTTGCTTATGTTTCAATGACAGAGGCGAATGGAGAAACACAATAGATGGAAAAAATGAGAAGGTACAGTAGGTTGGAGGAGAGATTTATAGGTATAGGGTGTGTACATGTGTGCGTTTAGGAGTGGAAGCTCTTACCTTCTGTAGAAGACAGGTGGAACGACTTGGAGCGAACAAGCGGACAGGTCACCCTGCGCTTCAGGCTCATGTCATCGTAAGAAGAAAAGCATCTGATAAGAGAAGATTTATAAGCGTTGTTTACATTGCCACAAGTCCAACTTTTGTTACAGGAGAGACAAGATTTAACAAGCAGATAACGAGTGAATTATTTCTATTTGAAGCAGCCAAACCATAACACTGACTGTTACACATAATACTACAAGATGCATTTATAAATAACTCAGTGAATACAAAAAACAGGCCCACGGGAAGTAAATGTTCTATTCCTACTTGAAAGGCCTGTGTGGGAGCATGTGTCAGTGCACGTGTGTTTGTGACAAACCTCTTGGGGCTGGGGTAGTGGTTGCTCTTGGGAAGGGCAGCAGCACTGGTGCTGGGGTTAGGAGAGGAGCTGCGGCAGCACTGCAGACACAGCAGGATGCCCAGAGACAGACACAGAACCAACGAGACCACCAGGTAGCTCTGACGGTCTGATACCTGCACAGAACAACAGACAAAGTCAAATCCAGGGATCTTTACCAGTCATCCTACATCATGAGACCAAAAGAAATGTGAGACTATTGAAACTTGTGCTTTCTCTTGGCACATCTCAGCTTCAATGACAAAAATATAAATAGTATATCTGCCATAAGAAGAATGCATTCGTAGTCTAGTCAGGCAGAACTTTGAGGAGATTATTTTATGATGAAATCAATGTAATCAGTATGTAAGAAGTCTGCAAAATAACAGCAATCAACAAAGGCACATATGTTACCTCTCTCTGCAACTGGCTGACTGTAATAGTGAGATTGAGCATCAGTTTAGTGACGTTCTCCAGCTGGCTTTGCAGAACCTGGATGGAATCTGTCTGTTTCTGGTCCTAAAGTTGTGCACGGGACAAGAAAGAACAGTCAGTCAACTGTCACTCAGTAATGCCAAACTCTTGCAAAACAATTTCCTGTTTACACCTCAAACTCACGCTGTGATTACTGGCTGAAAAATGGAAACTGACCTGTTCCTCAGCAATGCGGGAGGTGTTCTGCAGCTTGATGATGGTCTTGTTGAACGCTCGCTGCATTTCCTCCATCTGTTTACGGTATCTGAATAACATGCAAAAACCAACGATGTCAAACAAGTACCTAATAAAAAACATTCTGCAGAACTCTGTACTATGCAGTTTGTAAGAACATCATTATGCCATTATAAAAAATATAACTGTATGTTTTACCTTTGGCTGAGTTCCTCCAGGTATCTGCTAGACAGACTCATGTTCATCTCTAGTGCTTTAATCCTGTTATTCAGCCTCATGAACACACTCTCCTTCTGACTGGAGCCGTGCACTGCTCCTCCATTCACTAACACACCGTTGCCATTTATTGCCCCACCATTATAATCTCCACCATTTTGCAGCTCTGCATAGAAGTCTGTAGCCGTCCGATGGCTGTTCCCATTGCCATTGTTACTCAACAGCTCATCGTCCACTGTGTCCTCACCCCGGTGGGGCTCCCCACTCTGAGTGAGAGGGTCTGTCTGCTCCCCGTGGGTCTGAGAAGCTGGTACACTGTGTTTCTGTGAGTCCACACTGTCTGAGCCTGATTTAAAAGTGTCTGTGTGAGTGTCAGTGGGTGAGACAGCTGTTGGCAGCTCAGTGGGAGGAGGGATAAGGTCTTCCGGCCTTGAAGCAGTAGGAAGAGGCTTAACAGGTTGCTCCTTGACAGGAGGAACCACAATACCAGGAGAGGCTGTCTCAGATGCCAGGGGCTGTGGGGGGGAGCTGACAGTGGGAGTTGGGGTGGCACTGCTGGCCTGCTGCGTCTCTGGGATAGAGACCGCTTGGAGGGGTGGAGTGGGGACAGGGTCTAGGGCTGCATCTTTAATAGGAGGTAGCAGCTTCTCCTCATGGGTGGGGGTGGGCCGTGTCAGGGAGCTGTGGGTGTCCGAGAAACTCTGAGCAGGGAGGGTAGAGGTTCTACTTGGTTCTAAGAGGATGCTGAACTCTGGAGTGTGTGCTTCATGGATGTGAGTCGCGTGTTCCTCACCCAAAGGTTTACCCTCATTTTGTCCTTTAGGAGGCATCTCAGGCTCTGAAACTTTTTCTGTGAGGGGAAGGGCTTCTTGGAGCGGTAGTGTAGGAGCAGGGGCGGGGATCACTGGAGGTGTGTGTGTGAGGGGAGGGGTGTGTGTTTGTGGCTGGGTCTGTGTTTGAGTGCTGAGGTTTCTACGCCTGAGGCTGCGGAGTCTCTCCTTGGCCAGTCTGGCTGAGCACCAGCGATGGAGCAGCTCGGGCAGGGTGGCCATGCAGGACAGAGACAGCGAAGAGAAGGAGGAGAAAGGACAGTACGCCTGGCTCTCCCACTGGTTCCTGTCTGCCTCCTTTCTGGTCTGTTCCTCTTCCTTCTCTTCCTCCTCCTCCTCCTCCACTTCCTCCTCCATCAGCGTGACAGTAGACTGTCTGGGCTCTTCGTCCTCCTCTTCCTCCTCCTCTACCAGAGTCACAATCTGTCTGTCCTCCTGGGATTCAGTTGATGACAGTGGAGGAGTGGAGGAGTGACTGGAGGAATTAGAGTCCTCCTTGGTGTGCCCCGACTCCGCAGGCTCCAGTCTAGAAGCGAGGAAATTGATACTTTAGAGAACGTAAATGTTGTATGCAGTGTTTTATCTTGCATGCATTATTTTGAGGGTGTGAAAAGTGGTAGAAAATAACACTCTTTTACTAACCCTTGTGTGACATATACTTTATAAATATACAAGTGACAAATCAAAGAAAAAACAACAGTGTCTTAGATCAGAGTCTGTGAATGATGAAATATATTCCCTCATTTGGTGTTTTGATGATGGTAGTGAAGAGCGCTGTCTAAAGCCCAGTTCAGAACAAAGAGTCATGATGAGACAAAACCATCTTTAGATATTCTGAGGAACAGTTGCATCAGTGTGAACTGGCCCATCTCAGCTCGACTCGTGGCAGCTAACTAACTAACTGCTCTGGAAGTAATCAGGAGAAATTCTTAACTCTCTTGTTTTTAGATGCATCTACACATCTCTATAAGAAGGTTGGTCTGTCTGTAAATCAACCTCCATTACATCTAAAATCAATTTTCTCAGCTATCTGAAGTCAGACTGATTTGAAACTTGG
The DNA here is from genome assembly GCA_037367275.1 of Coranthus polyacanthus. Taxonomy (NCBI): domain Eukaryota; kingdom Metazoa; phylum Chordata; class Actinopteri; order Kurtiformes; family Apogonidae; genus Coranthus; species Coranthus polyacanthus. Next base: position 26,070 of record JAPQRN010004841.1, on the reverse strand, counting down.
TTGTTATAACTGAGAAGCTGCTGATGCAAGGATAGAGACTGGATACATCTTTGAACTTACGGTTCTTGTTTTGTTTTTGCAGTTGCACCAATACTAGAAATGCAACTGTAGCAAGTAACTCAATTAGAACAGACGTGCAGTGATATATTGTACTGTGTAAAAAGGCAGGTTCTTTAGAAAGTTACAGACCAGCACACAAGTAGGTGCAAGTTTCAACTCATCTCATGAATCTTTGGTCTGAACATGTTAGTCCAGAATATCCCATGCCCTACGAATGGGGGCGCTGTCATCCTGGAAGACCCCACTCCCATTAGGTTTTTCCTTTAATTTGTCACCCATCTGTATGCATTTGTATATAGGCATTTGACTGGTCTTACACTGCAGAGCCATGAGCGGTTTCAGCCGGTTTAGATGTCACATCTGTGCTCCCCTCCACTTCATTCTGGACCTCTGCTGATGCGTTACCTAGTATGGGCACAATGATTACCAAAGTTACTTTCATCACAGTTTAAGATTGCACAGATCCACATAACTTAGTAGTGGCATCTCTCTTCATGATCTTATGTAGCTGTAGGTGGGACAGAGATCCTTTTCCCTACTCAGTGTGGTTGGCAAGGCCATGTTTGAGAAAGTAAAAAAAAAAAAATAAAAAAAAAAAAAATACTGTGAACCGGTCTGGTCCAGTTAGAACTGATCTCTCTACTATACTCCCCCTTTCTAATTCTGCAGGCACAAATGGGAGTCAGGGCTGTAACTGTGTAACTGTAGAGAGCTACTATGAACAAAATAGTGATACAGCTCCCTGTGAGGGAAAACAGGGTAAGGAACAGTCTTTGCGTCATAGCCCTCCTCAGTCTTAATACATCCCAGCTCCTCGGCTAAGTAAAACACAGATCACTGAAACGCTGCTGGAGACCTCCTGCCAACAGCCAAATAAACATCTGGCTCCCTCAGTACATATACACGTTCATGTTCTGGCTATGCATATGCTCACGTTTTAGAAAAGGAAAAAAAAGTGACCCAGTTTTAGAACCAGTTAATCTAAACAATATGTGTGAGGACGGGCAGCCCAGTGGTTACAGACAAAGGAGAGATGAAGTCAGCCGCAGAACAAGAGTGAAAGAACAGTGTACAACAGCATTTTAAAGAATTTGAAAGAGTTCACACACAAATTAGTAGTTTATCATTACAACTATTCCACCAATATTTTCAAAGGTATTATCTATTATCTATTATTATCAACAACTTTGTGTCATTTGGGAGACATAACAGTGGGTGGCACCAATGCTCTGTTGCCAAAATATGGACAAGCAGCTCATAATTTTACAAGCTTACAAGCATCATCATCTGCACTACATGCATTTTCTCTTCATCAATGCACAATTTATTTATTCGATAAATGGTTTGTTCTGTATAATGTGGATCTGGAAAAGATCAGTGGTTTTATATGGATGAAACTGTTGTACTTCATTTTGTCAAAGTGACAAGGTGTGGTCGCTCAAAGAGAACAAAGCAAATGCATGGCAGGGGCTCACTTTTCAAACAGGAAGCGTAGGTAGAAAGGCTTGAACAATAACGTAAGAATAGCAGGACCGTTACTGTGCATCATCAAACATTTTTGAAATACTATTTTTGAATTAAAGACACCTGAGCCATTAACACTAAAGTGAAACAAAGTGAAAAGAAATGGACAGTAACAGAGATTCAAGGTCTTGGTGTAAAACAAAAACGTTCTTAGAAGCCAAAGTGCAAAACACGAGCAAGTAATGGGCATGAAAGGTTACGTGGGATGAAAAAAAGGCGTTGTGCATAATATATGAATACCTCCTGTTTCTGCTCCACCCTCCAGCTCTGGCTTGCCACCCAGAACATTAGCAGCAATGTTGTTTACCATGTTTAGGATGGCATCTAAAAGAAGAGAAACACATATACACACAGTTATTTTGGAAGACGTGAGGTTTCTGGCAAATAAGTTGACAGGCAACTACTTGAGGCAAAACACGCATCCAAAAAACCACAGACTTTGATATTAGTTTTATCATTTTTTCCCGTGTTCTCAACTGCTGCAACGTTATTTCCTCCACTTTACTTCATTTTCAGTGTTTTACTCCAGAAGTCCATATTCTCGCTTGTTGAGTCCGGTCTACAAAAGAAAAACTCAAGTGTTCCTCTAGTTTTTCATGTTTTTAAATGGTGTGAGCCCTCAAGGTTTATGTGTACTGTGTGTGTGTGTGTGTGTGTGTGTGTGTGTGTAGTGCAAATGCCCTCCCTTTACCAAATCGGGAGACACAGGGGCACCAGTATGTGTGGATGTCTGTGTGTGGTTAGAAAAAAAGAGAAGTGTACGCTGCAAAATTTCTGCAATCCTAACCTCAGACTATGTTTGTGTGTATGTATAATGCCAAGTAGGTTAAAGATACTAAGAAAGCATTCCACAGTGCCTCGTAGGGAATACATCTATATCTAACTGAGGCAGTCAAAGCATCGGTTTGAGGCTGTACACTGTCACCACATGCCGCTGCAGAATGAGGAAGCATTCACAGCCTGGCCTCATAAAATGTTTTGCTGTATCCTTCAAAACTTTCAGTAATGTCCTCCTAATTATCCCCCAGTTGCGTAAACAGTATTGTGAAAAGCCAAATCAGAAGATAGATGTGAGTATTTGTACAGGTTATGTTATCAGTGCTTGAGGTCAACTGTATTGATGTGGTTCATATGCTGTCATCTGTTAATGCAGCTGTATCCTGTGTGTGTACATACTAGTCGCTGAGCCCAGGAGGTTTTTCGAGGCCTTGTCCTCTGATGGTTGGTATCCAGGAGGGTAGTCTAAAAAAACAAAAACAAAAGAGACATACGAGTTAAATCTGGAAAAACTACAAACCCTAATTTAAACATTTAGACATGAACAGCAAGAAATGTTACACTTTTACGGAGTTCTACAATGAAAATAAAAATGCACTGGGCTCGGAATTGAGGTATTAATAAAGAAACTCAACAGGAAAAGGCTCTGCTGATATTTATAGTCGACTCTGGCCTCAGGCAAGTGGTGACTGAGTCTGAGCACAAGATTGTAACTTGACTCCCCAGGGTCATTTTCAGTATAGAGGCTTGCAGCACATGCATTGTCTTGCCAGGGGAGGCACCATATTACATACACATACAATAACCTTCATTATGTTGAGTAAAAACAGGAAATTTGCATTTGACAAAGACCAATTGAACATCCAAACACATCATCTTACCATAGTCTTCATCCAAGTACTCCAGTCTCTCTGAAGGGTACTGGGAGTCAGCGATCTCCTCATACTCCTCCACCATGCTGGTACCAAACACCCTACACACAAAACACTTACTGTGTTACTGTGTTGGTAAGAACACTGTGTTACAAGTTTTATTACCACACAGCAGAGGTGACAGGTTCACTTTTTCCTGGGAAGAGGCAGCTCTTGGATTACACTTAAAGAAACTGGAACTTAAAGAAAATGGTCACCTTTAGCAATTATTAACTATATAGGTTACAGCTTTTACACAACTACTACCACCAAAGTTAAAAGAAAAAAACACACACACACACCTCCCTTTGTCTCAGGGTTAAGCTACAGCCTTCACTGTACAAAGAGAATGTAGAAAATCTACTCCAACCCTTCTTGTAAAAACAGAGTAGGCAGGTTTTACAGCCACACTGTTCAATTTCCTTCGGATGATCTTAGGCATGAAGATACATAACAAAACAACAGAGCACCTCAGCAGTGCGACTATTCCTCTGAAAGATAAATCACCATCCTTTACTCAAAACACTTTCAGTTCCATAATGATTTCAAAATGTCAAATGTTTTACGTGTAAAATGTATGTGTTACGAGGCCACTTTAGATTCTGCACTTAAAAAGCAGGTCTAAGAAGAGAAACGGGTGAGTTACCTGATAAGACTGAGGGGACAGAAGTGTTCTGATCCAAAATGGGAGAGGAGTTCAACCTGCAGGGAAAATGTACAAACTGTTGAAGTGAAAATATCCGTAACTTCAAAACGGTACCACTCCCAAAAATGTATGAATGCCCAATCAATAAACCCATAATCCACCACACGGGAACATTTATATTAAAAGTGCCAAGCACTCAGAATATGACTTGTGTGCAAGTTCTACATGGCTAATAACTTTTACATGCATTAAAGATGCCAGTTGTGCTCTGCCAAAGCTTACCCATTAAAAGTATGTGACTATTACAGGAGCGCATTTTAGAGCGCATGATAACCTCTGACAGAGAGAGAAGAGTGCTAACCTTTATGTACTTGATGAACATCTGATGCGAGACAGGAGAAGGACAGGAGGAGAGAGAAACAAGATAAAGAAATCAGTAAAGACTGACTGAAGCTACAAGCAAGTCAAGAATGTGCTTACAGTTTGGCACTCTCAAAAGACAAACACACTGCTGATATAAGCTGAGTCATTGCTCCGGGACAGTTTACAGGCAAGATACTGGAAAGATATTTCTCATGAAAAGTCAGAAATAAATGAAGACAAAACAGAAGTAAGCACAGACAGACAGGTTCACAGACAGACGTATAAACTTCAGAACAAGAGAAAACTGCTTAGATCATAGTGGAAAATAGATAAATAATCCTGAAATATTCAAGACAAAATCAGTTTATGTAACAAAACACAATTATTTCATAATAGAGCACATGAATCTCAGTAAGCACCCACACATAACACCTACACTCATCACATAAAAAGGATAATCAGAGTATTAATCAACTGTTTAACAAGCCTACACAGTGAATATTTAGTCAACAACACTGAAAGTGTGAAGGAAGAGGTAGTTTAGAAAAGCACACGCACTTTGACTTCACGACCTCAACACATATTCAAATGTCTAAAACTTTCTACAATGACTGATTCCTTAAAAAAAGACCCAAAACTACACTTTTTCCCCCAACAGCAGACAAAAATATTTTGGTCAGAATGGAGAATTATTTGGGAACAGATGTCAGTGATTTAACCAGAAGGCAGACAAGAGTAACCTCCCATTCAATGATTTCATTTCCTTTCGAAAACGGCCTTGCCCACATTAAACCAGATTTGGTCCAAATTGACCCTATGAGCTATGACACCCAAATCATAAATGTACCCGACTCCTTAGTTACGTGTATCCACTTTGTAGTGTGTGTGTGAGTGAAACACATTCATTAAAACACACCCTTACTGTCATTCAGTCAGTCACACTACGTCAAAGGAGTGGTTGGACGCAGCGCTAATGGCATTAGTAACTTACCATGAAGTCATAAGTGTCTCCCCTGAGCTTAAATACAACTTCAACCCATATGTATGAATGCGTCTGAGAATTAATTTATGTACTATGAAGTGCGATTGATTAGTAAGAATCAATAAAGTACTTGTTTATCCATTCTTTCCTTCAGGCAGTGGGAAGCAGAATGAGAGAGTACCTTCACATATTTAGCATAGAGCTGCTCATCCAGTGGGAAACTCTGGACGATACGCTCATCGCGTGCATGGAAAGTACCCAGCTTCACCCATTTGTTGGTAGGATATCTGCAGGCAGAATTGAAGCAAAATAAGACATTTGTACCTTAAGGCCACCATGAATGTCAAATTCAATGTTCTGAAAGGCTGCCTGAGTACAAACGCTGCTGTACTCCGTGTTCTTTCATGACAGCGGGTGGAATTTACAAGCCGCTGCTGAAGACAGCGCTAGAAATAAAATGTGGTGGTGACATCCATATTAAAGATGCCTGCTAAAGTTAGAGCTGATAATACAGGAAGGGGAAGATGTGAACCAGGTCAGGGACTGTTTGAGAAGGACACACAGCCCACTTTTAGGGTTTCACAAAATGAGTGCTCACTTTTATAAACAAATCCTCTACAATCCATAAAAAAAATATAAAAGTTGAAAGAAAAAGGAACTAGCAATCATTGTATGCTTTACTGTTATTTACATCATTAAAGAAGGAGTAAAAATGTAACACTCGGTAGGACATACACTAATGTTTTGACTCCTTTGTAACATCTGTTCATGTGCAAAAAACATCAATATTCCTCTGTTAATGAATTACAGGTGATAGTGCTTAACGGAGGAAAATGTGGAAAGGTGGCCAAAGGATACTGTGTAGAAGTATTTCATTTAAAATATATTGCAATCTTAAGAGGGACTGTTTACATATGTATAAAAAATAGTGAGTATGCAGTACCTGTCACTGATGGAAACCAAAAAGTCTTTAGGTGTAGATGAAAAGAGCTCGAAGTTCGCAATATCCAGCTGCTTGACTTGAATAGGCTCACAGAGCTCAATCACAAACCTGAAAGTACACAAAAAACACAAAGTTACATCAAACATTCATCCTGTGCTATCAGGCTCTGTCACGGATAAAATGTATCCCAGTCACTGTACTCACCATATTTTGTTGCTGCAAGGATTTAACATGTAAAGGTCCATATTCTCCATGAGAATAGCTGAAGTACTCTGGAAGACAAAGAACGAGAAAGGAAATAAGTTAGGATCGGCCATCATCATCACCACAACTTATTTTTTAACCTTAACTGAACAATAGTCTCTGTCTGTCAAAAACTATGGGACATTACTGAGGCACATGCCCTGAGCTGAGTGATTTTTTTGTGTTGACAACATGAGACAGGGCTGATGTGTGTTTAACCTTGGCCTCATTGTTGGCAGAGAGTATCTTGGCACCACACTCCACGGAGGCGTAGTTATTCTTGAAGTTTTTCTGGACCTTTTTCACTGGATGCGGGCTGCCACTGGTTGAGGTATGGAGAGACTGACCTGGAGAGAGGTAGTGTAACAGAGGCCCATTAGAGATGCTGGAAAAAGAGAGAGTCGCCTGAGAGGAACAAGAAGCAATGTTATGCAAGACACATTAACACACACTCTGCTGACCACTGCACATAGCGTGCAAAGGGAGAGAAAGAGAAGAGAGAGGGAGATGGGCAGAGAGATAGGCACGAACAGCACATGAGGAAGGAAGCAAAAACGAAGACAGAGGTAGACAAACATGCCAGTAGCAAAAACTAAATGAGGGCAAAATAGAAGAAACTAAATCAGGCGAGGTGTGAGGGACTTTCTTATTTACAGAGACAATGCCATAAACTAAACCAGGGCCTGTCTCGTGACGTGAGATAAATGCAGTTAATGCTATCTTTAATTTATGCAGATTTGTGAAGCCTTGAAGCCAGGATCTGAATTTAAAGCAGAACTTCCTGGAACAACACTTTGGTATTGATGCGCTTCTTTTTCCCCCATTTGTGCAGGCGTCTTAATGTGTGTTTTGAGCGCACTTACTTTTCTCCTTCTCATCTTCCATGACTTGTTTCTTCCACTCGTCGAAGGTTGGGATGTCTTCTTTGCTGGGCACCGAGGGATCAGTCTCTCTGGTGATACTGGCATCCCGTGCCTGAAACACACCAACAGTGTGACAAATTATCAATAATCCTCCACAGACTGCTTATATGACAAGAATGTCGTTAACGCCATATTAAATAAATACTCCTTAATATTACAATACCTATACAGACTGCGTGGATGTTATCAGCTTAATGCATAGTGTATACTACAATAATAAAAAGACTCACATCTACAGTTTGTGGTAGTCAGCTAGCCGCTGGCGACTAAAGCATTGTGATGCACTGGGCTGTGAATAACATTTTGATGGATTACATAAGCACCCTTTTGGACCTCACAAGGGAGTCTGATCCTAAAAATCCACCAACTCAGACAGCCTCTTATGTAAACAACCCAACAGTCCAACGGCAGTCATTGCCAGCCACGTTCAGATTAGCCACTCGATCCCAGCTCCGAAACAACAGAATACTGTATAAACACACAGTGCACACTATCCCCCGGAAATAACTACATGTTACTCCATCCAACTAATTTACATGACTTTTCAATGCCTTTGAGGCAAATTTTAATGAAAAGTAAAAATTTGGTGAGTGGTCTTTGAGTTGATTCACGCACAGCAGCTTAGTGCTTTGGTCTTTTAGCATGAACACCTAGTGCTGCCTGTTCCATGCTTGCAATGTTGAACATTTTACTATATAGTCCACATTCAAATCTGCATTTTCTTGGCATTGCGCAAATGTAGATCTTATCAAAGTATTAGCAGCAACCCAGGTTGGAGTCTGGCATTACCCAACACAGAAAAGATCATAACACCAATGTGACTCATGTGCCTCATCACTTATTGTTTAACCAAAACAGATTTTTCTAAGTTGATCTTGACTGAATTACATATACTTGATTATACTACTACAGTATATATGAATTTTTCAAGCAAATTTCCATGATGTTTTCAAAACCTTCTGGGTTTATTTGTTTTAACAAAACTTCTCCAGACCTTGGAAATTGCTGTGAAATGCTGTCAAATTCCAGGATTTTTCCAGATTCTTCATGACCTACAAACCCTGCATGTAGAAATCGTACGGAATGTTGTAACACTGTCAAATGGGAAAATCTTATGTTTCTAGCAAAATAATAAGGAGGATGGTAATGCTTTGTTTACTTAAAAGACTGACAAATTTCCCTTGAAGAACAACAGCACTGTTTTTCCACCATCTGTCCAGGTTTATGATAGATTGTCCATTTTGATACCACCCATGTCTTTGATAAAAGATACTGCTCAAAACTGCACTGGGCTGTTTTTATTTATTAGAAAGGGTTGAATATAGGAAATTATTTTAAGGTCCTTTTCCCACTGAAAATAAAATATACAGAAACATGTAAGATGCTTACCTTCTTTTTTTGGTGGTGGGAGGTGTTGCCCTCCAGGTCTGAATCAGACAGCCTATTCTCAGGCTCCTGCTGCTGTTCCTGGTCCACATGGCCTGGAGTGGACTGGACTTCTACTTTGGTACCAGAAGTCTGGCTTGAGTCTGACCGCTGGTCCTGTATGTCAGCTTCGTCCACACTACAGACATGAGGCCAATAGGTTGGAGAGGGAGGAGACGTTGGAAATGGAGAGGAGAGGAATAGGGATAGAGAAGCGTGGAGAACACAAATTAGAGCAGTGTAATGTCTGACAAATGTAAAAGCATACAAAAATATTCGATTCATTTGTCAGTATTGGAAGTCCTTGTTTGTGAGCAGGCAAAACGGTTGAAAAAGGAAATTAAAAATAAAAAAAGGAGAAGTAAGTGAAGAGCAAGGCCAGCGGTCGATGGTTGCGCACAGCAGAGAGGTGTAGCTCGTACCTTGATTTACCTGTCTCTGTGCTTTGATTGGCTTCTTGGGATTAGAAACTCACCTGAGGACAGGGCTGCCAAAAGGGGAGTTTTCACAGGTTGCCAGTTCGGGGGGAATGACCCCGCACTGTGATTCAGAGTGCTCAGCAAAGACAAAGCTGTCTACTGGGAGTTCATCTCCTTCACTGGCAACCCACACTGCACTGAGGGAAAGAAAGGACATGGCGTTTACCACACCTCCTTACACTGGGGAGGGTAGAGACAGAAGGATGGGGCAGGAGAGAAGGGGATACAGAGGGTAGGAGGAGCAGAAGAGAGGAAAAAGCAAGAGAATAGAGGGAGAAACAGATGGACAACAGAGGGAGAGGTTGCTTGCTGGTAGGGTATTTAATGTGAAAGTCCTTAATTGTTGATTGAAATGTCCCAAAGTTGTAAAAAGTTTGGAGAAAGAAGCTGAAAAAAGCAGCTGTGGATTGATCTTCTCGAAAGCTCCACCCAGAGATATCTAGAGTTGTCTTGCTCAAAGTCTAATGTCCACGCAGGTGATTTTCCAGTTTCCACGACCATTCGGAGAAAATTTCAGTGTACATGAGCAGTTCCAAGTAATGTCACGTTGCCAACCACCAGTTCCACGAAATGTGATTGGAAATATCCAGAATTTCAGAACAACTCTCCTTTGGGTTTCAGTCATTTAGAGTGGTTAAATTCAAAAACCAAAAGTGTCAAAAAAAACAAAAAAACAACTGAAGAAAACAAAAGTTAAACAACAAAAAGTCATGTGACAAAAGAGTGCAATGTTTGATGTTTGACATGACAGTGCTGGGAAGCCAATATTTACACTTAATTTATTGCATTAAAGGGACTGAAATTGGCTTTAACCATTGTAAGATTATTTCTCATCATTTAGGATTATTTTATAGTTTACCAATGTGACTTTCTGTGGTTATAGCCAACTTCTACTGCCAGTGACGCAGGTCCCTTACTGAGGAAGTGAATCTGAGCTTACCTCGGTTGGGCCGGGCTGCCAGTCTTTGAGGTAGGTGTGTTTTCAGCTTCATGTGGAGTTGTAGCTTGGTTTGAGTCCAGCCTGGGACTTGCAGCAGGGGCATCACTGGAGATCTCTGCTGGGGCTGCATCTGTGGACACCTGGCCCTGTGCTAGGACTGATTCTGGAGTGGAGGACCCTGGAGCCTCCTGGTTCTGGTCCTGGATATCAGTCTGCACATCCACATCATCCTGGAGGTCTGAGTGGGGTTCTGGCTCAGGATCAACAGGTACAGTATCAGACTCTTGGTCAGGCTTCGTCTCCTCCACCTCAGCTTCCTGTGGATTCACAGTCTGGAGAAAGAAAACACAAAACCACACTTTTAAAATTGAAGTGATGCCAGTTCGGTCATAGTTCTTCACTGCTTCAAAAATAATGGCAAAGCGATTATTAACTGATTGTGCCAGTACAGCTTTAGCCATGGTTTTTAACTCTTTTAAAAACTGATATTTATATGTTCTTACCTGTTCTTGGTGTACATTGTGTGTTGCAAGGTTCTCTAGCGCTGCTCTCTCTGTCTCCAGTCCCACATCGTAGGATGTGTGTGTTGTCCATTCATCCACCACCTACAGTACATAAAATAAAACATTTCACTCTACATCATTATACAGCCCAGAGCTTTAAACATTAACAAAGAAAATACAGACATTGTTAATGGATTATGTCTTCTTTTTTATTTTTTAGAAAAAACTTTTTTTGCATCAAAATGTCAGATACAAAAGGACTTTCCACCTCAGGTTGTGAAAAAGTCTTTTGTTGACAGACAAAGACTGTGTTATAAGGCCAGTGACAGACTGCCAGGCCTGTTGAACTGCCCTGGCACGCCTGCTTGTTGCTGGACCACAAACAATGATTTCCCTTCTTCTGTGCTTACACATGGATACCACAACACACTCACATCACTGAATTATCATTCATTCTGATCCTCATGCACATAAACACACACCTTTTAAGGACCATTCATAAGAGGTTATGATATCCAACCCTTTCACCCAGAGCCACTTCTGAGTCACCGTCACCTTACAAAACCAACTTCTGCTGAAAAACCATTCCTCTCTACTCTGAATGGACAGACATCCACAGACTGACGCAACACAGATTACTTTCATAACATTATTCACTGAAAAAAGACCATGACAGATTTATGTACTCTGAACTCTAACCTCATAGGACAAGTCCTAACATATATCAGCACCACCTCCATGACTCAACAGGCAGGAACCCCATGTTCCCTATGATGTGTAACTGGACTCTTGCAATGATTGCCCAGCTGGAGGTGGAGGTTCAAGTGCTTGTCTTTCTGAGTGCTCCTTACACAGCTCCAATCATGACAATGCAGACATCAGGTGTAAAGTCAAAGAGATAAAGGCAAAAACAACTGATATGCTGTTTTTATTTCAATAACTCATATCTTGGTGGGAGTTAAAGAAACTTATGCAATTCCTTCACCCTCCCACAATCCACAGGCTGGCCTCTATGTTCCAGGTCACCCACAATCATTCACACTGAACCTCTTTAGCTACACTTATCTATGCCTCCTACTATTCCACGAGGGTTAGTGTGTCACCAAAGTGCATGACCCAACTCCCACTACTACCATATTAGTGTCCTGCTAACTCATACGTTTCACTGTGTGCAGTGTGTCTAATAATGTTCATGCTGCTGATTTATCCAACAAGATGAATTACACAAACCCAAGAATTTCTTTAATGTCGCTAATGTACAACATAAAATTGTTTCTACGGGATGTGTTTGGTTTTAGAAATGAATCAAGAACCGGTTCCACCTGAGAACCAGTTCCAAATTGTCTAAACCATCAAAACCGTATACTTTTGAGCTTATCAATTCCTTCAATGATGCCCACATTTTTTTCTGTTGAGTATTGCAAAACAATGATGTCAAGGTCATGCATCTGTGCTGCTGCACCAAGAAGGAGCCCTGGCAGAAAGGAAGAAGCTTTCCAAAGTTTAATATGATAAGAGCCTTAGCTGTAATTTCAATAAAATGACAATTTCAACAAAGAGTGGAAACACCAGCAATATTCTGAAACATCTTCAGACACAACAAGGGCTTAAATTCCAGGAATGCCATGTACTTTTTGTAAAAATCTTTTTCATCACAGAAATTTGATCAGGAATCAATAAGAGAATCAACAGACTCAGAAAGAATGAATCAAGCCGATAAGCAGAATTGACAATGACACTGGTATCAATAATATCCTCCGTGTTTATTAAAAGCTATTCTTAATGTAACTGATTTGGAAACATATAAAAAGGTATAAACCTTCAACAAACCTTAGGTTGTGTGGAGTCCTGCTCCTGTTTCTGCTTGTGGCCGTCAGGGCTTCTGTCCCCAGCAGACTGACCTGGGCCAGACAAGCTCTGCTCTGAACAATACACATATTGACTGGGGTACCTGGAACACAAAACACAATGCAAAATCATTATTACATTACAAGAGGCACATTAAACTAAATTTAGAAGAAGCAGCTTTATGTAAGAAGCGGGTGCATTTTTACGAAAGAAAGGCTGTGCATTAGCTCTGTAATGAGATCATTTCCTTCCTTCATGGGGAGGACTACTGACACAAGCTCTTAAGGTACAAGCACTGAACACACTGAATGTCCAGAACAAAGAGATGAGGGAGAAGGTAGAATTTAGTCCATAAAGAGACACAGAGAGCAATAAAAAAAGCAGAAAAGTGTAAATAAAATCCATCTCCATTTCATTCCAGCGTTCATTTTTCTGAACACGTGCCTTCTTGTACACTAAATTATGTATAAGTCTAAAGAATACCCTTAATGTAGATTGTAAAATGGTAGCAATCATTTGTGCTTTTAACGTCCTACAGTACAGTGTAGTCATGTCCAGCTGAGCCAACATGAAGAGGAGAGGGCGCAAGCACAGAACACACCAGATTAAATGCATTTTAATAATAAATGTACTGTCCTTAAAAATGTACTTTTAGCATATGAATGTCAGACCTCTGCAGTGACAGAGATTAATTAATGAATTAACAGAGAATAATAGATGACAGAGAATCCAAAATAGTTAAGGATGGAAAGATAAGAATCAGTAGTGCAACAATATGAGAGAGTGATAAAGCAGAATGAAGATAGAAAGAGAAGAAAAAGATAGCTTATTCTGAGCTGGGTCCATTATCAGTTCAGTTAAAATGGAGCAATTGGAGAGTGTAGCTGAACGGAAGTTGTGTTTCAACAGGTTCCCTATGCTATGATGCTCATCCACAAACATCTACATTTTGCTTCTCTGAGGTAGCAGACTGCTTTAAGGCTAGTAGGACAACTCATCATAAACTGTTAAACAAAAATGTGCCAGGATTGAACAAACACCTTTTCACACAGTGGCCCTCGTTGTCAGATCAGCAAGGCCAAGATTTCAGCAAATGAAAGAGCGCCGCAAGAGGTTAATGTGGTTTCCTTACAGAGAAGGACAAGCATTGACATGTGCATTTGTTTATACACGAGGGCTTGGATACATTATGGAAATACTTCATGCAAAATCGGACAAAGCCCGGCATCAGTGACTGTCATCTTGACAGCAAAGACACGTAGCTGTGATACAAACACCATGTGATTCTGAAACTGGAGTTGTTCCCCTTTTGCAGGACACATGAACACTCATGTTAGCGCCCTGTCAGCCAGACTGTCAGTAGGAAGATGAGCAGCGAGCACACATACTCACCATCACAGAGACAACCACCTGTGCAAGGTAGTGGCCTGTCACTCAAGAGAGCCCCACCATCTGTATTCTGTTCATTAAGCTCTGACGTGAAGGAATGACAAGGTATAAGATGGCAAGAAATTCCAGCCAACATTTGCTACTTTGAAACTTGTGCTGTATATAAGATCAGATATGCCAGTAAATAGCAGCAAATAAGTTAAGGATTAATCCAAATACTACAGCCATTTATATCTAGTAGGCTGAACAGGGAAGTCATTATCTTTGCCTTTTTAATGACATTCTATTTAAGTCACAAGGTCTGAGCCAAGGTTCATGTTTTTGTTACATTGTATACATTTGATCCAGTTAGTTTCGGTTTCACATCACACTTCTGTAAACACACTAAAGATCTTTTCATGTCATACCTACGTCCTGTCATCATCAGCTACGTGGGCTGTACTTGACATTTGACTGGCTTATAGATGGGTATGCATCTTGCATTGCTGTGTTGTTAATTCAGCTCATTTCTGGCATCTGTTTGTTTTTCTGCTACTTTTTTTATTGGCTACAATAGACTTGTATAACTTCCTGCAATTGGTCTAAACAATCCAAAAAATGCTTTCACACCGTAAACGAACCAAGCTAATGTTCAGTTTGATCCTTTGGCCGGGCTGTTTGGTCCGAACCGTGGTCTGAGGGAAGTTTACTCCTGCGATTTTGGTTCAGATCAAACTGGAAAATCTGAAAGTCCAGACTGGTAAGTGTGAATGCACCCTAAGATGAAGCCCTTGCACCTTAATTCTGACATAGACTCTGCCACCTCTGACGTTTTACACCCCTGCTGATGCGGACATGTGCACATGGTCCTAAATGTGTTAACACCTCATAACATACGCTGTCCCTGAAAGAGCAATAAAGGGCAACAAAGCCAGTGGAGGAAACCTGAGAGCTATGCAATGTACAGTCAACAGGAACTACGGCCTAATACACACCCATGGCTAAACTTAGATCCATAGCTTAAAACTATGTTGTGTTGAGTTTCAAATTTCTCGTGTGTTTCTCGTCAACCATTCCAACACTGTACAGGGAGGACATTAATCACTGAAGATGACAGGATGGACACATTACATAAGACCACCATAGAAATGAAAAGTCAGCAAATAAGGAGAACATGCACTCGCTCTAAAGCAAAGGATTTATGGCATTATGTAGGTGCATCATTTAGTAGCCTGTAAGAAAATTAGTCAAGTTAGAGGATAGACAAATATATCCAGTTAATTAATATTTAATTTATGCATATAGGCTTCCTTCATACCAATTTTAACACTTTTATGCCGTCTCCACTCTATATCTATGTACATCTACACCTCCTTATTATCTACTGCCTTTAAAATTATCCAATAATCAGTCTATCAATTATTCTATTTATTAACCTGTTTACTTTGTAAAACTTTGCCCATTATTACGCTTTTAAAAAAGGCTTTCATTCACTGAGATACAGAACACTTATGTAAACGCTCATGAGTGACACACAGATCACGCACCAGAATGTTTACATTAACCTGTCACAGTTTAAACAATCCTCAATAAACATCCGTGATGAAAAATGCAAATCTAATTGACTTCCGCAATGTGACTCATGGAACCACTGTTTAACTAAAACCTGCCAAGCCTAAGATCACTATTCAAATATTAAAAATTCAAATACGGTGATAAATATATCTAGCAACTCAAGACGACAAATGCACTATAATAACTATTCTGTGTGTGAACCCGAACCTAAACAGAAACGGGTATGATGGCCCTCTCAACGTCATCAGTGGGAATGAATGAGAAGACCTGAGTGTTCACATTCCTTCTAAAGAAAGGGGAAAAAGAAAAAAAAAGTTACAAGAGGCGGTCTGAGAGGGCCTGCTATGGGGGTGTACTTTGACCTACTTTTTAAATCAAATGGTTATGCAACATTAGGAGGGACAAGTTATGACCTACAAAAGATAAAGGAAAAACATAGAAAGAGTAAGTGCCATCATGTACACTACATATCAGTATTAGGTCAATGCCAAACTAATGTAAGAAGAGCCTGAGGAAAGATTAATGAGTCAGCGGCCTGCAAATATACTCTCTCACTCTCTATCACCATTTCCTGTCCCACTTCACAAGCACCAGGGGATTTTAAAGAAGTCCTTCCTGTTTCTCTCCTTCCATCTCCCACTAATGGCTACAAACCACTCAGTCATTTTGCGATATTCCCGTGACTGCTCAGTGACAATCAAAGCTTCTTTAGCCACCTCTTTGAGTGTGCATGCGCATGGGCCATGGGCCTCACAATTTGAGGGGGAGCGGAGTCCTCATTTTTGAAGAAATCTTTTCACCAATGCCATCACATCACCTTTCATAGATTAAGTTGTGAGAAAAATAAAGAGGGACACGATTAAAAGCATCACAGCAGTGCACAGGCTTGATAAACTGTCCCTGCTTCTGCTAAGCAGCCAAATCCCCTGATATGTCCTGTTGGCTTTAGGGCCTTTCAGAGTCAGTAGACATTGTACAACTCGACCAAATCAACAGTACTGTAGTCGTACCGACAGGCTGGAATGACACAAAAAAAGTACAAGAATATATATTATCACCAGCTGCATGCAAAAAGGGGTCCAATTTAATCTCTGGCAGGATGTTTGACTGGTGACTGAAAGTTTTCAGACACGACACATCACAGTATGCATAGCTCTCCATAATCTTCCACCAACATGTATTCTTTTTACTTTGCCTGTGTGCTGTTTGATTATTCTTACAGCCTCCGTCAGAGAGCCCTCATCTTGTTCATAGCATGACAGAGCAACATTTACCTGGCCTAAATCTCAGAACAGCTTGTTACTGTTCATTATGTAAACCCTCTTTCACACACTCACTGCTAACTAACCTAACTAACAGAACGTGATGTACACTTAAGTCCTTATCCTCCTTAATGGTTTTATTGAGACAAATTTAAACTGTGTCAAGACACAGAGGGGGAGGGTAAACAAAAGTGAATGTAGTGCATGAGATAAAATGAAACATAATGAAGTCACTGGATATATGTATTATGGATTTAATCTTAAATTTAATGTGACAGGGAGGAGTTCATCTTTCTGGTTCTCTGAGTCTCTGCACTGAAGCAGAGGAGTCTTGTGATGTTCTTGTTGAAGTTCACGCTACTCTTGATATGCAACGTGTGGTGCAGTGAATGGAGTCAACATTTATGGAAAGGCAGATGAAGAACAGTGCTCTGACGTAGGGAGTTAATTCAAGTTTCCTTTTAAACTGGACAGTTGTCTTACCAAAGCTGAAATCATGTGCTTGGAGAGAGAAAATACACATCCGATGAAAGGTCAAACAAATCCAGCTGATTTTTTTTTCCCCAGAGCCACATCTCAGACAATAAATAATTTAAGCAGGCAGAGCAAAAATAGCTAACATATATATTGTGTGCTACAGCCACAAAGCGAGATCAAGAAAAAGAGCTGAGGAGAGAGAATCCAGGATTCACGTGGGCAGCAGTGGATTGTGGGGCAGGGAGATGTGCCAGGGCTCGCCGGTAAAAGTAGGGCAGTGCATCTGCCAGACAGACAAAATATGTCGTCACTGTTTGGAAGAGAAGGGGGGCAGGGCTAAAAAGACCAGCCTTAGAGGTCCGAGTGTGTTTGTGTGGATTTTCATTTTCCTCTCCGTGGAATAATGTAGAGCAGCATTTTGTTCCAAGGCCTGCTGATCCGCCATAATCCTATCCACTGGTCCATCCTCGGGGCAACCAGGATATAGCGGCTGAAGTGGTGAATAGCACTCTCTCTCCCTCACAACCAACAAACACATGCAGAAACACGCACACTGTCTTGCACTGCACCCTGCTTGCAACCACCCCACCTAAGGTTGTTCTGGAAACTAAAAGACACACCGACTTTTGATCAGGTGCCTAAAGGCTATGGTACTGACAAGTTGGTAGTTGTAAAGACAAGTTCCTGAAATGTGTTGTTTCTCAAATACTCCCCTCCCCCCAAGGAAGATTTTATCTTGAATTCTTGTAAGTCGTGGCTCCCTTCACTCCTCCTCCTCCTCCTATGTAAACTACACCTGCATCCAAGAAATGTCAAGTCAGAAACACAGATTTAGGTTTGAATTTTCAAGAACAAAGTTTTGGCAGACAATTAACCAGTCAGGGCTGACCGATAGTGGATTTTTAAAGGCCAATATAATAACAATATTTTGGAGCAGGAAAAAGCCGATTAATCAGCCAATATCATCCCCAGTGATGGAAAATAACTATCTTTGATCATTGCAAAATGAATAAGTGTAAAACTGGAAATCCAATTCAATGTATTCATGCCTAAGTAAATAAATGTGGATCACTGAACATCAAACGTAATTAATCAATAATTCACACAATATGAAGAAAAGAAAAGTTTCTGCCAGGCTATTTATGTGCCGCACATCGTACTTATCAAGCGTCAATTAGGAAACTAGTTCTAACCATCCCAAAAGAGTGAGGCATTTTAGATGCAGGAGTAACAGGCTCTCTTTGGGCAAACTGATGTTACACAACAGTTCAAACAGTACTTGACTGGTGACTTATTATTCTTGTTAAAATACCATGCTAATGAACAAACTGGCACTGGCCAAGCAAGTCCTGGAAAAAAAATTACTTCCTGTTTCTTGTCAAAGCCAGATGATTAGGCTTATTAAGCTTATCGTTTAATAAGTCATATATATGCAAACCTTGATACCATGAAAGGATAGAGAGTAAACTATTTTGTCCACACTGGTTTTATTGGCTATTTGTAAAGCTTGTTTGTTTTCTGATTTATAAGGATCGGTCTCTGACTGCAGCGGCTCTGTGACTCACATAGAATCCTTCAAAATGTACACAGGAGCCTTTCTCTAGGATGTAGTGTGAATGAACAGACACACCTCTATTTGGAAGCTTGCATGTAGCACCAAAGAAACCAAGTCACCAAATGGAATAAATACTGCTGCTCCTGTAGAGTAATGTTTAACTAACAAGCCTCCTCCTCTGAGACACAGAGCATTATACATAACTAAAATGTAAAGGTTCAATATGGAACATTTGCGTGTGCGCTTATGTGAAGTTTATGTTGGAGGCTGTTTACCTAACTGGATTTCTAAGTTAACAACTGTCTTGGTTGCCCACATCCATGACAACAGCTACAGCAAGCTGTTATATGGATAGAATATACCAATACCAACGCTCACTTTCGAGTTCTTCAACTTCCTCTGCTCCTCTACCACTGCAACACTAGATACGGTTAGCTTAGAAATACAGTCGGCTAATGTCAAAAGACAAGACTCCAACACAAACTTCACAACACAAACCTTTAACAGTTAAACATTAGTGTGTTGTTCCACTAAAATGTTTGATATAACAATTCAGATCGCACATTTAATATCACTCAAATCTCAGTAACACAACAATAGCACCACAGAAATAAGAATTCATATTTGTCTCCTGTATTTACTGTGTATTTATTTTATTTATTTGATAATGGATGCGAGCAATAACAATCTGCTGGAATTAACTGTTTCTAAATAACAATCAGTTCACACTACATTTATCGGCAGTGGAATTAAGCACATATCCCCTTTGTAATATCGCAACAAAAGATCCACCGTCAGTCACATTATGGTGGCTACAGTAAATCCATGACGTTGAGCAGTCGTCCCAGTCAGACAGGGATCAAACAGGCTTGGGAATGTGACATCAGGAACACCAGCTCAGGACAATGGTGTAGACAAAGGGGCTGAAGGACGCAGCCATGTGACATAATGTAATTTGATAGGAAAAGCCATTTTGCCAGTGTGAGTTAGCATGGGCGGGAGTGGATACAACAATGCACGTGCATTCTTGGTTGTATGTATGTGTCAGCAGGCACAGCGGGAGAAAACAAGCTCATCGAACATTCAGCTTGGTACACAGTGTACCCATGTGCTTCAGCATGGGGAAACATTTACATTCACCATACATCCTCCAATGTAAATAGTGGCAACCTAACCAGCGTGGAAACTGGCAAAATAATCCTGTGATATTTTGTTTCTGAACTATGCATCACACTGATAGCACCCATGTAATCAGAAAAAGCAATGAGCCTGTATTGTCCATATGAGTCTATGTTAACTACAAATGTAATTATTTTAACCTGAAATATAAGGTAATTGAATTTTTAGCAATTTTAGCAGGAAGGTGAAAGTTGGAAAAATAGGTTTGACAGCAGTGGGGTGTCTGTATATGCAGTGTCTATAAAACACGTCCTATTAGCTTTAGTACACAATGTTCTTTAGGAGCTCTGTGTGTCAGCTATCAACACCTTTTTCTGTACATTGCCTTTACCCATATGTACAAAGACACACACAATCATACATTTGGTGATAACAAACCTAAATCACAGATAAAGAGAAAAGCGAGAAAATATACCCCCAATGCACACACAGTACAAGCTAAGCAAGTCTGTAGCTGCAAAAGGTAAACAGTTCGAGAGCAGCAAACGAGAGAGGGGGAGGGGAAGTGAAGGAGATGGAGCATTTTCAGGGCAGGGAAAAATGGTGCCTTTCTCTGAAGGCTGGAACGAGCAAAGCAATCCCTGGCTTTACTTTAGTAAACGATGAAAATGAACTACAATAACTGGCAACTATGTGGCTTGAGATGCCTCAGTGCAACTAGAAATATAAAATTGCCATGCATAAATAAAAAAATAAATAAAAATGGCACACCATTTGAAGTTTCAAATGTTAAAAAGGGGCTTACTGTATAATCACAAGTTTAAACTAAGCTTGTTTGCTTGTAAACTTGTCTAATCAATCAACTCTTATCCCTTTGACATGCCCGCTTCTAACACATGCAAACACACGCAGCAAAATAACATCACTGACATAAGTTGCAACCTATAAGACTTAACAATCTCCACCCTCAGATTACTATTCACTAACACGGTAAACAGGGTTATTTTGTTTCTAACCACTGACATATCCTCAGGCTACTGGCCTGCACTCAACTCTCACTGCATGCCTACTTCTTCTCAGAAAAGCATTATGTGAGCAACAGGATCCTGCAAAGAAGTTCCTGGTGCCTGAAAAAGAAAAGAGTTTGATAACTGAGTCTGTCTAAAATCAAATGAGAGACAGTGCCCTATTGAGTGTATTTAATGACAAACCCACAGTGGGGAATTTAAATAATGCTTGCAAATACAGCTGCTGGGAGAGAAGCCAACAAGATCAGCTTGCCCACTGAACTCAAGCTGATAAAGGAAGATGGACAAACACGAAACCAAAAGTGAATATTTTTACATCTGCTTTTGTTTTTATTTAGATACAAAACGACATCAAAACTACGTCTGACAGAGAAAGGCTATGTTTCCTTAGTAAGTAATTAGTGAGTAATTTCTACCAATCTTCAGATGTTGCCTCAATTTGACTACTTTACAAGACTTGTGTTGTAGAAAGAGACAGTGTACAGCATTAACACACAGACAGCAGTGCAGCAGAAAGACAGGAAAGTCGCCAGGCAAGAGACCTCAGTGTGCTCAGCACTGTCCATGGCCAATGGGCAGGAACAATAACATGCTCTGGTGTGACAGTCCAGCTCCTCACATAAAGCTGCCAGTCTGCGGTGCTAAACCCTGTCCTGCTACAGCAACGCCAGAAAAACAGACCTTCGGTCAGTGAGCTTTTAGCGACTTAGACTAAAGAGAGAAGAAGGGAAATGTTATAAAGCTTGAAGTCAGTTTAGACGGTATAATGCACTCACTGGTAGCTGTTAAGACTGAGTCTCTAAATTAGATAATCAAAGTTGTCTGTGACGACCCATCTGTACATTTAATTACTGGTCAACTTACCAGTGGTTAACTGGTCAGCTTGTGACCGGACTAATCTTTTCACTGTCAGTCACAGAACAATTTAAAGTGATTTAACATTAAATAGTAAGCTAAAATGACCAAAGGTCTGGCACTTTTACTTCATAACTTACAATATGACCTTTTTAAAAACATTTGAAATGGTCATTTTGGCTCTAATCTGTCAGAAAGAGGAGATGCATTATCTGTTAAATTTTGATTAAAGTCATGAATTAGGACAAGAAGCCTAGCTAGCTTACTGAGGAGGACGAGAGAATGGTAACATACATTTCTGATACGTAGGTAAAATGTCATGTTTGCTATGACAGATAACATCGAGGCTCTTTGTGTTTAGCTTAAGAAACATACCTGTACTTTGGATCCCTGTGTTTAAGGCAAAGTAACAGGTACCACAGAACAAAGATGTGCTGAATCTCAGAGGTGGGTCGGAAAAGACTGAAAATAAGTCACAAACTTCAACCCTTCAACCTTTTTAGTGTACTGTATTTATGTGTATACATTTATTTTCTCCAGGAGATACTTTCTAAGCATAATTCACACTGCAACACAAAAAAAATTTCATTTCCAACCCAACACTGGACCTTCAAGGAACTTACAATGTTGTGATACAATGTTATGACATGAAATATGTATTATCTGCGCATCTGTGTGTCCATGTGCACATGACCTTCACAGTGTGACAATATGAAAACAAATGATGCCCATCAGACTGCATACAAAATACTAAAGGATCATTCCAAAGACTAGGCATCTGAAGCTACATCAAATCAAATACTGGTCAAATGATATGAAGTCAGAATCAAACAACATGCTGTTAAGGTAAGAGTATGCTACATACAAAGTAAATATATAAACAACTTTGGTTACTTTTTCTTCTTTTGATCAGGTATTCAGTGGATACAGTAACCAAACAGTATCAGCGAAGGACTCAAATGAAATGAAGCAGAGCAAAGATGACAGACGAAGACAAGTTTGTGTATGCATACAAATGCTGTAAATCACAGCAGCCAGATGGTATTATCGGACCACAAAAGCTACAACAATGACTGGATGAAATCTCAAAAGGAAATGAGATTCAGGAAAATGCTAAAGTTGGCAACATTATTTCATCCCAAAGCAGGCCTTGTTTCCTTCCATTTAACCTTCATGTTTCCACCCCGAGTCCTCCATCATGACTGGAATTGCCAAACACTCACAGAGCCTTCTCTGTGCCTCTGTCACTTATACTAAGTGCCCAGTACAGGTGCCAGTGAGTGTATACTGGAGAGAAAAACAAGCAGTGCTATCAGAGACAACAGTCCTCCGGACACTGATGCACGTGGGCAAGACGAGGAGGATCTACTTATGTAACAACTGCCCCAAAAAGGGAAGTTTTACAATGTGGGCAGAACAGAGTTATTTTAACAAGACAGAACTCTCTCACTCTCTAGCTACACCTCCTTCCTTTGGTGTACAGTGCTCACATAACCTATCAGCAATAGAGGACATTATTCAGACAAAGTCAATATTCTTAAGCCTTTGTTTAATCGCCTCAAACTGAGCTGGAGGGGGAAAGCAATTTAAGGCATAAAGATCAAAGCAGTTCAACGTGAGTGTGTGGTAGTATGTTACCTTCAAAACAGAATTTACCTCATGCCAAATTTAATAAACTCCTTTAGACATCTAACTCTGCGCTTCCTTTCAGGTATGAAAATATTATAGCAGAAATATTTGTCATTGAAAACAAACATCCAAGTAAAAGATTACTGTATTTTAAAAAGGGAGAAATCGCTTTAACCTAGAGATGATAAAGGAAAAGAGATGTGGACAAGTCAAACCCTGGGATGTTTTCTTACTGGATTTGTGTCAAAACAAACAACACAACCATCAAAACACCCACTGCTGCATAACAAGCAAGAACATTAAAAAAGCCTAAAGACATTTAAACTGCTTGAAAGCCAAATAATTATATAAAAGCTGAATCAACAGTGCAAAATATATGTAAAATAATCAAGGGAGTCTGTGGATGTTAAATTTACAGCACTGGGTAGAAAGCTTCACTTTATCCACACATGTAATAGTCTAGTTGTGGTACATTATGGCTGTCTGGAAAGAGTCTGCAGTATAAAATAAAAATCCCCAGCTGGTCCATTGGCTGCAGAGTTATCTTATAAGTGCTAATCTCATTACATAATAACAATAATCTTGAAGTGGCTATGAAACTAATAAGCCTCTGACACAAAGACATGAGATGATGACAAAGCATGGAGCTTTTACCCTTCAGAATGGGCCTCTAGAAATGCAGTGGGCTTTTAATTTTTTTTTGTATATTGCTGATAGTTAAAAAAAAACAAAACAGAGGGGTGGCAAGCAATTGGAAAAAAGACAAATACTACAAATTCTTTAACTCCAGTAAGGCATGTGCTAAACACTACGTGCAAGGCCATTTAAAGTCTTAAAGGTAACTGATAAAATGTTAAAATCGACATCGTAAGAAATCGGGAGCCAATGTAAGGAGGCTAGAACAGAGATGATGTGGTCAAATTTCCTGGTACCCGTGATGAGTCGAGCTGCGACGTTCTGAACCAATTTTAAGTGGTGGATGGAGCCCTGGCTTAAACCTGAATAAAGTGCACTGCAGTAATCGAGGCGAGAATAAATAAAAGCATAAATAACTTTCTGAAGGTCAGAGTAAAACATGAAAGAGTGTACTGTGGAAATTAATTTTAACTGCAGAAAACAAGATTTTACAACATTCTTAACTTGTGCATCAAAGGAGAAACTAGTCAAAAACGACCTCCAGATTCCTAGCAGTGTGTGTGATATTTTTAGAGAGGCCACAGAGATTGTTGTCGAGGGAGGAGATGGAATGTGAGGGACCGAATAGGATAACCTCTGACTTGTCATCGTTGAATTTCAGGAAATTTTGGGACATCGAGGTTTTGATATCTGAGAGACAGGAAGCATGATTTGCAAGGCTGTTAGGATCTGAGGGTCTTAATGGGACATATAATTGGGTGTCATCAGCATAGAAGTGATAAAAGACATTATGATTCTCATTGACCTAGGCAAGGGGCAACGTATATATATATGAAAAAGAGAAGAGGACCAAGGACTGAGCCTTGGGGATCGCCACAGGTCACCTGTGCTGTGGAGGACATAAAATTGCCCAGAGAGACAGAAAAGGTTCTCTTTGATCCAGATTGGGTTTCTTCAGTAGAGGGTTGGTAATGGTGTGTTTAAAACAAGACAACATATACTGTATGTGTGGGAAGCTGACAATGAAAATGGACAAACACTTATACAAACACTTCGGCTCACATGCACACCTTCTCCAGTGATGACAACATTAACAGCCTAAGACAGGATACTGTACATACAGCAGGATCCCACAAACTGCATGAGTGAAGAGGCAGGAAGACACACACAGAATATATGTGCTGTTTCTCTGTACTCACTGCAGCATGAACATCTCTAGCTGACAGCCTAAGCTACAGCAATTACCTGGTAACACTGAAAGGACAAGACCCTGAATGGTCATTTAACAAAAGTTGCTGAAAACACATGACCTAAATCTGACACATCAAGATCCACCGTAATCAATGTAAAGCAGCTTATGTTATTAAAAGCAGCACCAGGTGATTAATGATGACAGAATGATGACAGCCCACTACAGAGCCCCTTTCTAGGACTTGTAAAAAAAATGGTGCCTTGGCAACTTTTGGAGTACTGCAGGAATTGCCATCCCCCATATCTGTTCCCACTCAGACGTGTAAGAGTTGGCACAGAGGAGTGAGAAGCCGACAGCAGCACGCTAAAAAGGGCTTGCATTAGTAATGAGCTCTGTACGTGTTCTTGCATGGTCATTAGTTTGTTTGTGGGAAAGTGAAAAAGTGCACCAAGGTTTTAAACAATTAATCCCTGGACACGCAGGGCTGTAATCCTTACTCCTGTTGTTACCATGGACTGAAGGCTGCTTCATCACTGGATTTGTTTTCAAGCAGAAATACTATGATGTTGTTACATGAGATTCTGTACTGGATATTTTTACTTATTTATGAGTACATTATATAACCTTGCTATCATTACTAAAATATGAGCACTTAAATCTTTTTCCAATGCACTGAGCAAAAAAGGAGGAGGAAAAGCAGTGCTTGTTCTTCCTCTAATAACAAGGAACCTGATGATTAAAATGGGTATTATATTTATACAGTACGAGTACAGAACCACTGTTAGCTTCTTACTGGTTACACAGGTA
>JAPQRN010004777.1:28058-47057 GCA_037367275.1 Coranthus polyacanthus | reverse complement strand
TCAAAGCGTGTGAAAAAAGTAGTGGCTTATAGTCCGGAAATTACGGTAATTGTTTATAATACAGTTACAAACACACTGAATGGTTTGTAATGCTGCTAAACATTAATATTATACCACACATACAAAGCTTTTTTTTTTTTTTTTTTTTTTTTTTATTTATTATTATTAATACACACTTCATTATACAATCACCAGTAAATAATAATATAAATTATGCATTTATTAACAGTTAATTATGCTTTTGCAGCTACCAGTTTAAAGCAAGCAAGCATGTTTTATTAAATGGACTGCACTTGTGCTTTTCTACATTACTGCTACATAATGATAAACCAAACAAGCTCTGCATTTGTAAGAGTTCTGGCCAGTAAATCACATTTTCATCATCATCATCGCAATATGAACATACATGATTAACACACTGCAAAAGACTGCCTGAAATGCGATGAATAAGAAAAATCATTGTATTTACATGTGCCATGCATTCAGTCTCAGCATGTGAACATTAGACCTATCAGATGGAGCCATAATCAGTGTCTATTTGGTGGCAACTATGAGGGCAGTTTGTGAATTTATTGCATGTCATATTGTCATTGCAATACTGAACAATGTTATAGCCTAATTATACGTACCTCATAAGGTTTTTTATTAACCGTTTGTATACAATGAACAAGTTTCTTATAAGTACCTATTAACTCACAACATGTATGATGCTATTATTAATACTTATAGTCTTATTAACACATAATATTAATGAGCATGTTGTAAGACTTAACATTTATGACAGGTACCTAAGTATAAAATATAAAAAACTTTAAAAATATATTTAATGATCATATGTACAATACATAAAGAAGTCAATAGAGTTGTTTGTATTCAGTCTGCTGTGTCTCATTGTTTCTCTATTTGATTATCTGGCACGGAACAAATACAGGCATTTCTAATCATGCAGCAAAGTCCCAACTTGCTTCCTGGAGGAAAGTGAATAAAGCAATGCTTAAACCAGAGTGACATAAAACAGAGACAGCAAACACAGATGTACAACAAAAGCTGCTGCGACCTCAAATATCACTGTGTATGTGAGTGTTCCTTCATCTACTATCCTAGTCGGGACTTTGGCATGAATGCCTGTGACACATGGGGACTTGTGTCACCTTGGGGATGGAAACTGGGGTCCCTACAGGTGGAGCCCGACTAAGGCTAAGTTCACACTGCAGGCAAAAGTGTCGCAAATCTGATCTTTTCACTCATGTGTGACTCATGGAATCTGCTCTAACTTCAGTCTAAACATTCAGGTCAAAATTCATGCGACTTTGACATCACTTTAAATGGGGATTCATCACCACTCTGCACTGGAGGGAGTCACTCATTTGATATAAAGTAGTTCAAATACAACATATACATGAATGCAGCAGTAAAATGAATCCAAACCATCATATATAATAGGGTTGCTATGGGTGACACAGTGGCTCGCTGGTTAACACGGTTGTCCCACACAAAGAAGGTTACGAGTTCGATCCCCGGTTTCTGTGTGGAGTTTGCATGTCCTCCCCATTCCATGCAGGTTTCCCCTGCCAGAGCAACTGCTCCTTGTCAGTGCATACTTGGATGGGTTAAATGCCAAGGTTAAATTTCCCTACAGGGACAATAAGAGTGAACTAAAACACTGACCACAGGGATTACTTTTATCAATAAATATTGATAATAGTAGCATATTTTAAATACTTAAATATATTTTAAAAGTAAGGTTTTGAATGCACAACTGTTACTTGTAGTGGAGTATTTTCACTGTGTATTAGTACTTTTACTGAAGGGAATGATCTGAACACTTCTATTTCCAAAATTAATTAATGCCTCAGCTAATAATCTACTGTGATGTAAGATTTACACAAAGACCTGCTTGTGTCATATGAAACCACACTAAAACGAGATTCATTGTGTTTTCATTCCCTTACAGAGTCAGCTATATGTCACTATATACCACACACTGAACCTTTAAGTGTAGAGTCTGTATTGCTATTATTTTTAACTTGAATCTAACACAAAAGCTTCAGAAAAGTCACAATTTTCTAAAAGAAAGTTCAAGGGCAAATAGACAAACTAGCTTATTGTGAAGTGATCTGTCATGTCTACCATATTCATGTAATTTACATACTTCAGCACTATGTGTTTCAATTCAGTTGTCCAGTGTGTAGCCCCTGGCTTACCATAACTCTACCCTAATCCTAGCCCTTTGGAGAAAGAGACAAAATGTTGCCTACCCGTGGGCTAGGGAATGCATTATGACAATCCGTGTCCTTGCTGGAATAGTGAAATAAACATGCCTGTGTCTGAATGGTATTAAACAGGGTAATTTTCTGTCCCACTACACATGTGCACACAAAGACTACCTGTACCCTTACGGAGGAAAAACACACAAAACATATGACCACATCCTGTCTGACACCATCACAAAGTGAGAGGAGCATTAAATAAGACAGAGACACACAGTGCAAGGCCTCACAGAGTGATGGAGCTGCTCAGGTCACTGTGAGGGCTACGGAATAATGTGTAGTAACGCTGGGTGTCCATGTGTGTGTTGTGGAGGGCAGATGGGCCTTCAGTGGGTCATTAATACTGATGAAACAGGCCTGCAGTGACCTCCACCTTAACCCACTTCACACTAAAAAGCGCTCCAAGACAAATGAGAAAAACACTCGGCACTCTGATAAATGTGGGAAAGGTACTATATGCCTAACCCTTCAGTTTACAAAAAAAAAAACCTAAAATGCTAATAACTCAAGTACATGGCATTTGGACAAAGTGTTAACATGATAAATAACAATGGAGCGATGGATTAAATGGGAAGAATTTGTCATGTTTGAAACTGAAGTTTGGTAGGGATGGACCTCTGAGTTGACTTCAAATACCCACTGATACCCCATCTCATATCATATCTATTAAAACTATACTCAAGCAAATCACAAAGCCTGCAGCTAGAGCTATGTTCCAGCCTGCATGAGATCAAATAAATTGTAAGGAATCTTGTTGTTTTTCTCCGTTAACCCAATAAGACCAAAGGCGCCCTCTAAAATAATATTCTAAAACAGAAGCATGGGGTTTTCAAATAAACATGACAGAACTGTAAACGTTCATGAAAACCTTTCATTATTAGACCCCAAAGAAGATAGAAACATCAAATAAAAATAATCTGAAAGCTTAAATCTTTGTTTTTTTATTATAAATTAATGCCTTTGCTCTAATGTTCATTAACACTTTTTAAAACAATAAACAAAAAGCAATATACACTGTATAGCCTCATTAGCACATTAGCTTTGACTAGTGGAATCTTGTAAATCATTGTCATTGTGTCATCCAAGAAACTGCTGTAAATGTACATCAGTATCACTGCCAGGTCTTCAGCCATTGGCCCTTTGCTAAGTCCCGCTCCCCTTGTTTACTGTTGTCAAGTCAAGCTTTTGCACCCTGCAGGTCAGTCTATGGTGTTTTCAGCATTATCAGTGAGATACTAACATTTCTGTAATAATAGCTCTGAAGTATCAAAGATCACAGTACAACTAATTTGTGTTAAGCTAGCTAACTTTAGTTAGCATCTCATCTTGGAGCAATTGAAGGGGTTTATAGATGAATCAGTGCAGCTCTAGAAGAAAGTCCACAATTCCCACAATGCATTTCATCTTCCCCTTGTGTTTCATCAATTAATTGTCTTGAAAATAATGACATATAAAATGTACTCATGTCGCATCTGACTCTAAAGGGAAACACGTGCATATGTTGCATCCACTTTTAATGGGTCTTTTCTTAGAAAAGACTGAATTGAACTGAAACTTAACTGTTTAAACTGAACTAAAGGTGCAAGTGAAAAATACAGAAATCAGAACTAGATGAGTGAAAGCAGTCATTCACTTGGCCAAATGGTCACTGATAAGGGCTGAGTTTGGCAAACACGAGGTAATAGCTGGTCATTTACAGTCCATTGAGCCATCTAAAGCAAACCTACTACAAATCTACTTTCACTACATAACATGAAAGAATCAGGAGAGTGTTATGGACGGCTTTGGGTGTTCCTCTGTTCCATTTTATGATTAAAAGAGAAAACTTCAAACTTGAACCCACCTCATTGCAATACAACCCAAACAAAATATGAGTTGAATGATGCATGGGGATCATGATATGTTATCATTTTTTATGCTCATATTCTTACACAAATGTTGGTATGCATTAGCGCAGTGGGAAAAGAGCCCCTATAGTTCTGTGTATCCAGTTAAAGCAGGACCAGATGTACAGGACTGGATGCAGCTTATATTATTTACTGTATCAACATGATGTGATTTCTTCTTCCATGACTTATGTGTCATTGTGGATTTATGTTTGTTCACTTTTTAACCTTCTTGCTGAGGGCCAGTGGGAGTGATAGAACTGGGCCAGGGCTCTGGACTGGATCTAGGCCACTCAGACAGGCTTTCACAGAGCTTAGGGCTGTTGGACCGTGGACGGGGCAGAACGGCTGTAAATCACTGTGAGATATCAGGTGTTCACTTCATGGCCAGACATAAAGTTCTAACAAAAACTCGTATTGTATCTCTGTACCTCAGAGATATTTTCTTCTGGAGGACTGTTTGGTCTGTTAATCTAATACTTGTATTACCATGCAATATGTGAATAGCACAAAAAACACCAGCTTTAGAAGTTTGTCTCCTACTTGATTCACCCATGTGCAAAAATATTGGACTATTCATGTTGTCGTGTTGCCAGCTCCTCTATATCCAAACACCTGGTCCTACCTGTTCCTGTCTCTCCAGCCAGCGGTCCACCATGGGATGATTGGCGCTAAGCGATGACCGAGCCGTCTCTCTTTGAAACTCCCTCTGATTGGCCCAGGTCCCTGCGTCCCGAGGCAGACTGCGGTATGTGTCCAGACCTTTAGCCTGCACAGACATACACATAAATAAATGAGGCTCCAAAGTCATTTCAAGTTTCCCCACACTGATGATGATTATTTATATATTTATAAAGCATAGGCACTAAATATAATGCCAGGACTATGAGAAATAATTAAAAGGACTATAAAAATGTCAGCAATCAAGTCAGACAGGTTGAGTAAGATTCAGGTTTTTTTTTAATTCAGACGATGAGTAGAATAGTTTGCCTTTGTTTATTTGCCACATTCAACATCACAAACACACCAGAAAACAGGGTTTTGTGAGATTCCTCTCAAATCAGGAAAACCTTTTTCACCTCACTGTCCTGCCAGTCTTGCATTTTGCACAATGAAGAAGAACAAAATCACTGTTGCTAATTGTTCTAGACTATTACAAATATTTAATTATTGTCTGGTTATTTGCTTCTGGAGCTTTAAGTGGTATTATGGATGCTTTTGAAAAGAGGATGATTCGGACTAAAAACGACATTAAGGTAAAACAGGTATAGTATATGTATGTGTATCTCAATGCCTTCACTTGCTTCTGTACAGGAAAAAGATAGTGTTCATCTCTAATCACCATTAGCATATTGTTGAGTAGCAGTGGTCTCTGCTTTTGCCCCACCCCACCCAACCCCCCACACCTACCTTCCTCTCCAGGCTGTTTGTGCCAGAGGAGTGGCGTGCTTTTAGGAAGCCGGCTGTGGTAGACCAGCGAGTTGGGTTCTTCCTTGATGGTGGCTCTTCTGTCTGGACGCGTGCCTCGCTGCTGGTAAACGGTCCATTGATGGTGAGCAGGGCGGGGTCGCTGCTCCGCCGGACGTGGAGGGGCATGTCTGCAACAAAAAAAGGAAAACCGTATTTTAACTTCTCTTCACTGCTTAAGCTCCTGACTAGGGTGAAGTACTACACCCAAGGGTGAAACAACCAGGGCTTGAAATTGAAGTCAATACACAAGTATCTTAACATGTAATACCACTGATGGCTGCTAAAACCTGGCTCCAATTGACTCCCACTGAACTTCTCCATAAATACTAAATCAGTATTTTTCATTAAAACATTTTTGGGATAATGGAAGGCTTTGATGTCTGCTGTATTGATTAACAAGACAACTGCATATGCTAACATTTTAGCAAGTAGCTCAAAGTACCAATAGGACCATCTTGGTCTATCTCTAGTATTGAACAGAACATTTGATAGTTAGCACTGGGCTAAGTTAGCAGTAACTTGGCACGTTTTGATTTCACCCCTCACTCTTCCCTAACTCCACCCTTCGTCCAAATATGGTCACTCCTGGTCCCAAAAAAACAAAATGGCAACGGACAAAATTCAAACTTGAGTCTTCAAAACGGTCCAAAAACCAATGAGTGAAGTCACAGTGGCTACATCCACTTCTTTTATATAGTCTATGGCTAAACCGAACCCTGTGGGATTGTGGGAAAGTCACATCACTGTGGTTTGGAAATATATTTATGAAAAATGGCATCTTTCTCTGGCTGAAAAGCATAAAAACACTGACAAAACATATGTTCAGAGAAGACTGATATATAAATGCTGGAACTAATTGTGTTCCTCACACAACGCTGGTTAATAAAGGCAATTAATCAATGTGATTCCATTATCATCCCACAGAATAATCTGATTTATCACTTCAAAGTGTAATCAGGCAGCTCTAGTTTCCACTTTACTGTCAGTGAATCCCATATAACACACAGCGGCAGACTATGTGGGAACGACAATATGAGTTGGAACCTATTGAGAAATCCCAGTGTAAGAGGAAGCCTTCCATTAAAACTCTTCACTGTGTTGAAAAGTTGCCATGCGTGGGAAGCGGGCAGAGGTCCAAATAACAAACCCAATAAGAGCACAGAGTACAAAACACAGCAGTCTGCGCGTGTACACAAGACACAGTGTTATGACATTAAAAATCCCACTCTCAGGCCTCTCCAAAATCCCACGGGCCGGTTTTGATTGGCTGAGAGGACCACATGAGAGAGAGACAGAGTATAAACTCAAACTGTTTAAAAAGCTGCAGTCTTCTTCAGAGGACTACGCCAAATGTCATGTTCCCATGTTCTGTTCCAGGATGCTCTGCTCAAACACCATCATGTTGTGGATGATGCTGTGTGTTCATACAGGAAGTGCTGTGATCTCTCTAAAAACACAAGTGTCGGAGTCAACATTTACGCTGTGTGTCAGTGTGTGTATTGAGAGAGAATGTGCAGGATTAATAGTGTCCATCAGCCTAAAGGATGGTGGTTCATTAGAGCCACAGCAGCACTGTAGGTTAAAAAGAAAAATGGAGATGAGAGTGTGGGGTCATATTTTGAGAAAAAACGTCTATTCCCTCTTCAAAACAGAAGGAAGAGACAGTATGGAAGATGGCTGTATCAAGTAAGTTTATCTATAGTGAACCGAATGAAATCAGCAGGTTATAATTTATTGAGTAACATGCATCAAAATAATCAGTTCACCTGATGCAGCCCCATTACCACGTTAATAGCCACGGTTTTTTTTTTCTCATAAATTGACCACCTTCATGTAACTTCATATAAATATAAATTTACAATTTTATCTCAGAGACTTTCTGATCTATTTGAGTTTCTTCTCATGAATTTGTAAGATGTTTCTTGCAAATTTTCCACTTTAATCTTAGAGAATAGCTTTTTTCATACATTTTAGGACTGTCATGTCAAAATTTGATTGACATGACAAAAAAATTTTCTCCTCACAGAAAATTTCAGATTTTTTTCTTGAATATTCTTGAGATTATAATTTTGTTTTATATTATTATTTTATATTATGTCATAAATTTACAAGATCTTCTGCAGAAATTTGAAGTTTCTTTTTTTCCTTGCAAATTTGTGACTTTTTCTCTCATAATTTTAGTACTTTAAATCTCAGAGATTGTATCTCTGAATATTAGCTCCCTCCCATTGCTCATATACAGTATATATTTTAAAATCTAAATGTACTTGCACTTAACTCACCCATGAACTGATGAGAAGGTCAGCGTGTGTGTGTCTGAACTTTTAACATGTCACGCAAACTGAACTGACTGTGTGTGTGTGTGTCCCTATATTTATGTGTTTGGAACAGTGTTTGTGTAATGTTATCCAACTATGTGCTCATAATGACTGTGTGTTTAGTGTGGGAACACACAGCAGACAAGTGTTTGTATTTGGAAACATCAGAGC
The DNA here is from genome assembly GCA_037367275.1 of Coranthus polyacanthus. NCBI lineage: Eukaryota > Metazoa > Chordata > Actinopteri > Kurtiformes > Apogonidae > Coranthus > Coranthus polyacanthus. The sequence goes on along the minus strand of JAPQRN010004777.1, from coordinate 38,942 downwards.
CAACAGCTACAGTTTTAGTTGACAATCAGGAGATCTGTTTGTGTGTGTTTGTGTGTGTGTACGTGTGTATATATGCTAGCACTTGTGTGTACTTGTGTGTTGTTGGGTCACCTGGAGCGTGGGACCTAAGCCGTAGGAGGCAGTGGGGACTCTGGGAAATGGAGTTCAAGAGGGGACAGAGTTGAAGCAGGCTGTCCTGACAGATCCCAACAACACCTACTAGTATTACTACTACTACAACTCCCAGAGGGCATCAGGGCACACAGCTGTCACTCTCCACTTTTTTATGGTAATATTAAATCATTCCAAATCTAATTAATTAGTCAGCGATCTTTTAGTTTATTTACTGCATTTAAGAGAGAACACATTTAATTATGAACTTCAAATATGAGGCTTTTTCAGAATAATTTTTATTTTGAAAATAACTTTTCAAACTGGTATGTATGTTTACAACACTGGCATCTTCTTTTAATCAGTTTGCAGAGGAGTTAGCCCAAAAGGTAACATTTACCCATCTATGGATTTCAGTAGCGCTCTGACTAATAAGCTTGATCACTTTGCTTTTAAGTTTGTGGAAAAAGACAAGAAAACTGGCAAAGAGTCCAACATAAATTAGTGATTGAAAGCTATTCTCATTAGCCACTCATGAAAGTGGGAAAAAAAATTAATCAAATTTCTTCTCTTCCATGTCAGACGTTTCTCTTAAAACCCATTAAAATTCCACTGATGAGATTCAGTGTCGTCAATTAACCAGGGTTAGAATTTATTATGGAGACAGTTAAATTGGATGTAACTGGCAGGTATGATTATGCGCTGAGATTTCCATTTATTACTGCAAATTCACATCCAGCATCTCGTCCAGAAATCCAATTAGGACTGCGCTGACCTTCCTCAACTGTGAGTGAGTGTGGAAGACAACGACAGGAGGAGATTTTGTTGGGTACTGTGTCAATCAATGCCAGTTCACACGTCGTTAATACGTGGAATTAAAAACTATACTCTAACCAGCGGAGTAGTTTACTGCCAATTAAAGATGCTTGAGAGTTTAGAGTTAGAGTTTTTTTCCTCATTTGTGGTGGTCAGTCCATGTGTTTTGGAAGAGCAAACAAAGAGGTCAAAGACAGTATTCATCAACCTTAGAGGGACACTTAAAACACACATCTACAGTTATTATGTAATCATACTTAACACAGAGTAAGAGGGACTTTTTATTGTTTTGACATTTTCAGTATTCAGTTCTACATGTGCAGAAGTATTTTGAGTTTTATCTTAAGGATTTGGCTAGTTTAGTTGAGATTTTATTTAGTTTTAGTTAGATTGAGTATTGTGTTGAAAGTTTTGATTTATAGAAGCTAAAAAAGCTTGGATGCAGACGAAATGCAGAGCATCAAATATTGTCTGTTAAAGGTAACATATGCATTATTTACACCTTTTATGAAATTATTTATAAAACCATTTTATTTAAAGTGGTATAGGAACCACAGTGCAAAATGAGGCTGAAAATGAAGCTGATTTAACTTGCAAGTCTATTTAGTTTGAGTTCACATTTTTACTCAGATCTTCACTGTAAACTTATTTTAATTAATGAAATTATCGTTCACCACCTGTTAGCTTTTCATTAACAATCTAAACTTTTTAAGACAGTAAAAGCTGTTTCTCACCAGTGCGATATCAGACAATCCTCATGTGTAATTTTTAGGATGAAAATACATGAAGTGAAATGGCTTTAAGAGTAAGAGCATCTCTTAAATGATCACGATTAAAACTATAAAAAACATCAATATAAACCATTTTACAGCTGTATAATGTAAACATTTTCTGTGAAAAAAAAAAAAATTAGATTAATCCTTTTTTATTAGTTTATTTGCGAGTAAAACCATTGTTCTAACATTTTCAGAGGAAAACCAGGTGGTCATGAGACACAGTGTACTGTAACAACATACTGTAACACAGACTATACACTGTTAAGCATGTTCAAGGGTCCTGAACAGCACTCTACTGTGTGTATTATTTTGTGTTATGCAAGTCTCTCTGTATACTTCTGTTTACTTCTGCTTTTGTGAAAAAGGGTTCGCTTGATGCAAATTGACAAATCACCTACTAGAGTCAGTTTCCCATCCAAACTCCCTGTAATTATAGCAGAAGAAGCAACTTGGCCAGGAAAAACTGCAGAGGTGGACGAACTCTCAGCGTCACATTTGATTTAGGACTCAGCGAATAGAACCAATTAGCCACATTGGCTGAGGATCAAACACCTATCTCTGCCTGGAAAAAAAAGCACTTCTGTCCAATTAACAGAATTTATGGACAGGGTGAAGGTACCACTGAGCTGTGATAAGGTAATTTGTTGCAGTTTGCTGTAAACTGCTGCAGTTGCTGACATTTGACATCAATGAAGACGAGAGGTGTGAGGAATACAAGAGGAATGGATGACCTTTTATTAAATATTTTACTTTCAGATGAGGTCTTCAGATGTTGTACAAAAGAGTTAAATATTACTTTCTGTGTTAACAGCACAACTGGGAATGGTTAAAATTGCATATTCAAACCAAAGTGGTGGACTTCCTTTTGAGTTTAGGGTATGGGTCCAAGAGGCTTTTTCTAACCCTGGGCCTGATACATATGCCAACCCTACAAGTTTTTTCGGGGACACTGTTGAGCCACTTTGGCAAAAAATATAAACATTTTTTTTGCCACTTTTGACACAAGGAAAGTTTAGTAAGTTTTCAAGTATGCTCAGGCCCTAAAAAATGTGATTAATTCAGGAGAAGAATAATTCTTACAGTTTCAAGAGGGCTTTTGCAATGGTGATAATTTATATGGTTATAATATAAAAGGTCAAAAAGGTCATAATATTTCCATCTAGATATAAATGAATGCTCTGTTTGTCTGCCATTCCGCCATAGGTATTTTTCCAGGTTTTAAGGAATAAATAAATCTGCAGTGGGACTTACTGGTGCGCAGGGCAGACGGTGTGACCTCGATCTCACTGGCAGCCTGGTAAGGTTGGAAGGCGGAGGCTCCACTGCCGGCACTGAGGTCTGCAGCAAACAGGTCAGGACTCTGTGTCCCTGTGGAGCTCGCACTGGTACCATCTCCTCCATGATGGGGCTCCTGCTCATCGTACACTGCTATTAACTGAAGGGGGGAGGGGCAGGGAGAGAACAAGAAGGAGAGAGAAGAAATTGAAGATAAATGTAGACAACCTGCTCATTATGAAACATCATCAGGCTCATCTGCTGTATGTCCTCCACAAGTTATCAGCGGATATTCATCTTTTGAACTGCCATTAGCCGACTGGTAAATAAGATGACATTGTTTATCTGTTAATGTTTTTCAGTTGTTCTATGAGCTCCCTGTCTGATGACGTGACAGCTAAGCCTCAGCATTGACAGCAGCCATTAAATCAGGTTCCACAGAATGTAATGTAATCAATAAAAATAATTAAAAACAAAAGGTGTTCCTCAGGGTTCAATGTTAGATCCAGTTATTTTCACTATCAACAATATTGTGTCAGGGTAAACTTCCATGCCCATCTGTACACACACGATACACTGCTGTATTATCTGAAAATCTAGCGGTCGAAAACATTCATTTAACATTCTGAAAGATTCTCTTAAAGATCTAAAACTTGTATTAAATGATTAAAGTCCATGCTATTTTCCAGAGCACTTTACAGTATAAAGATTTGAATTTTACTATGAACAAACTTATGACTGAGATCATAAGTAAATATCTAGCCATTTGGATAGAAATAAATCACATTCAAAACTCACATTGATCATAGTTTATTTCTTCAGAAGCAAAATCATGCTTGGACTACAGTGACAATACTTTTAGACTCCCATCCTCTACAACTCTGAAATGTCTGGACTCTACTACTCTACCTTGAGATTTATCACCGGTGATGTTTAAGGTACACATCATTGTATTTTATATAACAGGGATGGAAGGATGGTATCTGCTTAATGTTCCATAAATTAGAAAGTGGAAAATACAGCATCTTCATAACATCAATACACTCAATACCACTTCGCTTTTTTAGAAATTTGATCTTAAACCTACAAGTCTTTACTTGTAATTGTTTTAAGTAAATCTATTTGTGCATTTTTACTATCCTAATTTTATTCATCTTATTCTTGTCTCAAAATGTTTTTTTTCAGCCAATTCTGGTCTTGCCTTTCTTTGTGGCATTTCTTCTCTTTGTTTTGAATTTGACTCAGTGCCATTATAAATGGGGGTCACCCTTCAATGATTGAGTATGAAGGTGATTGATTGATTACTTTGCTAAAATAGCATACAAAATATTACATCCATTTGTACCCTCTTTAACCGGTGCTAAAAAACAAAAAAAAGCTGTAAATCTGGCAAGAATCCCACTGTGATAGCCCACACATTTTGACTATTCTGATCAACATACACAGACCTTTAAGTCTCGACAGTCTGAAAGCAGCACATATTTAATGTCTGAGGAAACACACGATGCATCATTGAGAGTGTGATATGAGTTGGTTGCTAGGAAACCAAAGACACCCTGCTGGAATATGTATTCTCACATCTTCCTGTACCAAAACAAAAATGGGCGTCCATCAAAAAGGGCTTGCCTTGCTAATTTTACACTTTATTTTCTGCAGAACAGGCACAGACACAGAGGGAAAATGCTACACTTGGATCAAGAGATGCAGACAGAGCTGGAAATGGGTGATGAGTATTGGCTTGGATCGCATTTTTCAAATTATTTCTTCTAGTTGCAATGCCAATGACATGTTTGGACATGATCTTCATAAAGCAGACGTACAGCAGCCACATCAGAAGGCCATACAAGCCTTTAAAATATCAAATACCAATGTGATTTGACTTTCAGAATGCAATTGCTGGTCCAGACTAAAGCTGACTCAATCCAACTGAGTTTGATGTCCAAACGATAACAGCTGAAATTTTACTGAAGTGCAGGTGCTCACATAGACATTGAGATGGTTATTTTATGGTATGACAATAGGGGACTCATTATATTGAATCATATTCTCTCTTCATTCAAAAGTCCTCTACTTTCTCAATCTATTCCCTTCACAGCTTTATGGATCAGTACAGAGCCTCTTCTACACACATTTGATTAATTCAGGCCTCTTCTGATTCTCGTTATTAGATTAAAGATGAGATTCCCAGCATCCCTCAGTGACTCCCACCAGGCCCACGTGTGTGCTCAGCTGGCTTCAGTTAGCCAAAGAGAAAATGAAAACTAATATTTTACATGTCATCCAACTTTCCCTCGTGGAGACACCGGCAGCTATCCCTATAAGGTTTACACCAACATCATGTCACCCACATTATAAATCTATAGGAGCTGAAAACATCTTCAGCTCATCACACAGGTTCATCTGGGTTTATTTACACAATCCTCACCAAAGAAAATCATTCTACTTTGAGGAAAACTTGGCCAAACAGCCTGTGGCAAATAGCAGCTGATCAAAAGCAGACACAATGTTTCTTTTGGAGAACAGAGAAGAAAAGCATACTGTATATGCAACTATTAACTACAGCTATTTTATATGAAATGTTTTAACCTGATCGTCTATAAAATCACCAGTTACATGTGTCAGTGCACATGCAAGTGACAAGGCATTTCCTGTAGCATGATTAAAGGCTTAGTGTGGATAATTTGAAGGCAGTTTGTATGAGGCACTTATCCATTGTCACTGTATAACCTACATTACAAGGTGGTGGGCATGCCCCCAGTCTGGAGAAGCAGACAGGAGTATCGGCACAGAAGATAAACAATATACTGCTGAGGACAAGACTAGCAGCAAAATGTATTTTATTCTGTATTTGAACCAAAAATGTTCATCTATATCCATATTGTTTTATGTAGGGTACATGGTACTTCCATTTGCTCAATTGTATTTGTTTCCATATAGGCAGATACTTATGTCGGGCCGCATCCCTTGTATGGTTCAATAGCTGCAGTACTGTGCTGTTAAATCCCACATCTCTAAGTAAAGAAGAGTTAACTGCTCATGAGCGTCCTGTGTGTTCTAACCGACACCCCAAGGAGAATATCACTACCATACACCTATGCAGTCCTTCTACAGTCATAAGTCTACATCACCCTCCCCTAGATACAAGTGTAAAACAGTAAAAAATGAACTTGTGGATGCAAGTTATCTAACAAAAATTATGCTTTTCATCTCAACATACCGTATCTGAGGAAGGCACAATGGGAAATGTGCTCCCAAATGTTCAAATTATGTACAAGTGAATAATAAATAATGTAAAGTAATGAGATTGGCTGGATTCCCGTCGTTCTACTGCTGCACTGATTTCACTCCCTGGAGGATGAATAGGCTCATTGCTTAGCACAGGGCAATCATCTAACCATTCATAAGAATTGATTAGCATGTTCAGAATCCATACAATCAATATGACACCTAACCTTGCGTTGACAGGCCTATTCTTCTGTTTACATGAAACCAATGCACAAAAGTTGCTTATCATACTACTTTATGTTTCAGTGTATTTTGATTGGATTGAAGATGAAAATAAGTAAATGCAAAGAAATAGAGTCACAATTCAAGGCTGTGCAGTCAACAGTCACTCGCTAAGTATGAAAACTCCAACAAGATCAACAAGGCATGGTACATACGCACACAAATGTAGCCACACAGAAAGAGATACATTTATGTACACACAATTACATCCAGACACCCACATAATCCATTAAAACACACACACATCAAATCCAAGTACCAGTTTTCCAGCACATTAAACCTTCATTTCAGCCACATTTAGCCTGCAAGCTGTGGAGGTTTATAGCGCGCTGGACAGGCTCCCTGGTGAGAGGGAATGGACTCTGGAGGGCACGTAGACACACAAACACTTGGACGGACCTCAAGAATCATTTTTCCCCATTAGCCTCTTTACATAAATGTGTGCACATTTACTTCGAATTAGAGCTCGTATCAAGCCTGAGGCTAATGTGCAACACACACACACTCTGTAATGGAGTAATGAAGGTCAGAGGGCAGTAGAGGTGGGGGTAGGGGAAGTGTGTGTGTAGTAAGTGAAAGAGATGCAATGAGAGTGTATGACGGGCTGAAAGAAGAGGAAAATGAAAGCAAGAAAGAGTGAAAGTAGAAGTAAATGTGTGTGCATGTTGGAGACACACAGGAACATAGAGTAAGACACAGAGTGTATGTGTGTGTCTCTATATAAAGCTTCATATGTGGAACTGTCAGAGTCCCCCACTCTTCCCTCATTAAACCTCACTTCAGCCAGAACAGCTGAGTCAGCGAAAGCCCCCCTTCCCCATGTCCACTCCCCAAGGGACACCACAGAAGAAGAACCCCTCCTCCAACCCTGTGTGCTTTAACAGCCCATGTGGTTGTTATTACATGGTAGTTTGGCTGTAGTGTGTACTGTAAATGTTTTGATAATAATCATGTCTTGTATTAAATACAGTGAACGTTGCAGTCTCCACACATTGCAGTTACTCACATTTACCTTTTATCCATACATTTTTTTTTTTTTTTTAATTTTAACATAAGTTTTTTCATGCACAAAATGATAAAGTGAGTTAAAACAGCTGGATGTAGATACAGCTAAAGACAGAGATACAGTAATGACCCTAGACTGTATAAAAGAAATGGACATAGACTTCTTTTGTGGACTACCGTTTTGAAGCCTCCAGTTTGGTATTTTAGCTGTTGACATCTTGTTTTTTGAAGCCAGAAATAACCATATTTTGACAAGAGGGTAGAGCTGAGGAAGAACAAGGGTTGTGAAACTACCAAACTGCTACTAATTTACTGAAGAAAACCTACCACATTAATGACTAGGAAATGTTATGTTATCCACAACGTGAGGATCTCCACAGTTTCATATAATACAATAATTTAAAATGAAAGATTCAATGAAAATTGTTTTTACATTGCTATTTACACAACTTACTAATAATGCATGTATGAGATAATAAATATTCAGTATTGTATGCAAATGAGACTATGGCAATAAAGAAGTTTTCATTTCAAAAATGCTTGCTTGAAGGAAGCTGACAAGAGCTATTTTATTCTAGTAAATCTATTGCTGTATTTATTATCTCTGCACTAGTTCAAGGAGCTATGTTACCATTATACATGCTGGATAAGTTGAAAGTGCTTCTGTCTCCCTGCAAATATTTAACACAAACATTACATTGTGAACATTTAAGGGCTCCAACACCATAACACTCTCATGCCAATGTGAAGGAAAGAAACATCAACCTCAGTCACATCAGTACAGGTGAAACTAATGGCATGAAGCTCCCTGGACACTGGCATGAGTGACACTTCCTCCCTCAGGACCTCTGTTTCTGTTGGATGTTTTGTTGTCTGCGTGCTATTGAACAGCTTCCAGTCACAGCTAATTGCTCAGGTTTGTTGACAAGCACAGTGGTGACCCTGCTCTGGAGGAGCTACAGCCACCCAAACACACACACATACACACACTCAGGAAGAGGTGACATCCAATCAGCAGAGCTGGCCTTCCCTCAGGAAAAAACGACGATGTGCAAATCAAGAAATGAGTGTTGATTGGTCTGTGAAAGTGTGTCAGAAAAGACAGATCATTTGGACTAATGTAAGCTTGTTGCTAAAGCCTTAAAAGTTGATGTTTTACACTTCATGGTGAAGGGGGAGGCAATATCAACGTAACTAATTTGTTCAGTTATTTGATTTCATACTCACATTTAAATAAAAACATAGTATGAATTTAGAAATTCCTAACATTATACAGAGGTTAGAAGTAAAAAAAGGGTTATGAGCTCCTCCCTTATATACATATCAATAAACATATTTAAAAAAAATAAAGTATAGATTACATAATTCACCCAAGACTAGAGAGTAATGCAAACAGTGAATGTCTCAAGAAAACTATGGAAAGCACAGGGCAAGTCACAAGTGAGGCATACATATTCATACATGAATACGCAACTTTGTTATATGTTCACATTAAAGCCTGTTAAAACATCAGAAAGTATTAGAAATCAGTTTCAATTCAAATTTGAAATATTGCCATTTGAGTTTTTGTAAAGATTTTGCTAACACGTTTAACGCCAGTGATGGTGTAGCTAACGTTACTAGCTAATGAGATGTCAATCAAAACATTATCTGCCTATACAATCTGAGAAATGGTCTAAACAGCAGATTGTGCCATCTGTGGACATTTTTAGGATTAAAACAAACTTTTTGGTGTACCTTGTTGTAAACTTTGCCCACAGTATCAGCTCCTTTTCTCGGTTCTTTGAATTAGCTTTCTAGAAAGGCAGCAGGTATATAAATGTGCGGATTTGTTTGTACAGTTAAGTGACTGCGCATGTTGGTGCACAAATCCGCTCTCAGTTGTATCAACTTTTATCCACTTTCTTGCACACACATCCCCCTATACTCAAGCCAGACAAAGTAACAATAATTGAAAAGTAAATTACAATGGAAAGTGTGAGTCAGTCCACTTTTCAGCAGTCACTTTCAGCTCATAAATCATCATCATAACTCTGGCTAGAACAATACGCTGGCAGCCAGGCCAGAAAGAGGGAACCAAAGGTCTCTCAAAGGGGAATTAATCCTTACGGGTGTGTGTTGGGGAGGCGAGGGGGGATTGAATGTAGCAAGACACAGTCGCTGCTTGCACCACATCAGCAATCGCCCAGACTTATTTCATCAGAAATCCCCAATCTTATGCAGTACGGCTGCCCAAAACATACTGTCGCTTTAGTTCTGGCTACGAACCCCAAAACATAAATCTCTCTGAGCTGCATCTATCGACCATTTGATTTATTCCCTCGTCACATAAAATAATGTCAAGTCATTACAATCCCACACTGAATTATATTACATCAACAGACTGCATTTTCCCTCGTGTCAAACTCCATGTTGCGCATCGTTTGTGTTCTTTCATTTGATTTATTGGATCTAAACCATATATATCAATAAGAGCAGACACGCAAAATGAAAAGAAGCAAGACAGATTATTAGAACAGAGGAATTGTGCCCACACAGTGGAAATGACTAGACAAGCTGGAGCAAAAAAAGATACTAAATGACAAAGGCTTCAAATGAGTAATGTTTGTATTTAATTTTAAACTGCTAACGAATATGATATAAAGTGGGTTCATTATGGATTATTCCACAGGCACACGGTGCACAAAGATGAGATTTAACATATGAACATCTACAAATTACAAATGCAGTCATGATAACAGATAACAGATAGGGGAGTGATCCTAATCAGAGGTTTACAGAGTGAAAGAGGAAAGAAAAAGGGCACTGGAACTGAATTTAACAATTATTAAATGCAGAAAAAAATTAAGATTTTTCACAAATTTGGAGAGTATGGTGGTCAGCAAGGACAAACTTTGATTAAGTGTACATTTTCTCTGGACTTATTCTATCTAACTGGTACTTCTCACTGGCGCCCTTTCATAGGTCCCATTTTGTACAACAGTACTGGAAAAAGGTAAACCCCAAAGCTGAATTATTCTTCTTTTATACCTCTGTGTTGGCACCAGCTGTGATCAGAGACATTTAGGAATTTAAACAGCAATGGTTTTAATGGTTCTGTGTGTGATATTTAGCGACATCCTTCACCTCACCCTCCCCTGCAGTGGTGGCTAAAACTGTCAAAGTTAGTGTTTGTTTTGTCTGTTCTGGGATTTGTGTTTAAAGGGATATAACTCTGGTCCACACCTAGGTGGCAGTAATCCACCTTAACGCTAAAAGGATAATGGTATTTTTCAGGTAAGTATGCACTAATAACAAAATAATTATGAATATTATGTTCATGCACTCCATTCTATGCAGTTAAATCCTCCTATATCTTAGCTTTAAGCTTTAAGGACCACTACAGTTACTGGAA
>JAPQRN010004777.1:0-19211 GCA_037367275.1 Coranthus polyacanthus | reverse complement strand
TGTGTCTACCAAAATTGGTACCTCTATGTGGAACCTCAAGTGGGGGTTTCATTTGTTATGTTTTGTAGTGGCTGCATTATTGACCAATTTCTGAAAAAACATCAAAATTTGCTGCATCTCCACAGTAACAACATTCATGAAAACTCACCATTTTCCTAACTTTTGCCATCGTATACATCTTTAGACTAAAACTGACAAATTTGAAGTCACATGGGATAGTTCTCTAGGAAGAGTTTAAGTACAACAGCTGGACACAATAACATGACAAAAACTGCATATTCAACCCAAAAGTGCATTCATGTGTCATTTTGGCAATACCAATGGTCAAGACCCAGTTTTTGCCACTACTGATGCATGTTTTTGGATTAATTTAGCCCCAATGTGATTAATTTAGGAAAAATCTCATCTTTACAGTTTCAAGAGAGTCATTGGACTGGTTAGTGTTCAGGCCCTAAAAATAAACTCCATAATCACTTTTCTACACAGTGTTACAAATGCTTTGCAAAAGAAAATAAAACCCGACAAAGAAGATAAAGTGAGCCCAACATTTACTCTTCACATAAAAACACTGTTTTAAACAGGAACATATTATTACTGCTAGCTGCCATAAAGTGTAAGCAATGTACAATAAAAGCCATATTTTCCTCTTTTTAGTAAGTGTTAGCAGGTGTCTCTGACTGGCAGTCATCCATAGGTGTCACCATGGAAACATGTTTGCCTGGGGACAGTGGGACTAACTTCGGCAGCTCAAAATCTTCCAAAAATGATTTTTGAGCATCTGTAACTCATCTATTTAACAAGCTGAGAGAAAAATTTTACACCAGCCAGACTATTAACTTCTGCTGAAGAACAGACTTTACACCACATACTGTTCATCACTTGTACTGTTAAAGACATGCATTCTTTTAGATCAATGGCTACTGCAACACATCTGTGGGGGTGTAGGTGAGAAGAAAGGGGGAGGGGGTTGTTAGCTAGCACACTAATGAGCACCATACATCACATGCTATCAGCACTAATCACACTTAGGGCTATATTTAGCCATTTAGCTTCAATTACCTGTTTTTCATGGGACTAATGAACACTTAGCAGGGGACACCACTGTTGGAAATGTGGCTCTGTGTGTGTACGTACAGTGTGGATGTGTGCAGATGTGTATGTTTAATTAACTGGGACAACCTGTGTAAAAAACTGAAACACTTAATAGCTTGGGGAAGGAAGCAGCAGCTCTTGGCCTGATCTTGTGCTGAGTTGAGATAAGTAGGTTGAGTTAGAATACTGAGAACCACCCGAAAATCCTCCAATCATTTCCACAAAACAATGAAGTTACTATTCAGATTAGTGACTTTGTTGGATTAAGTTGTATATGTGAGAGATTTTAGGTAGTCTGTGGGTGTACACAAAAATATAAACTTAAGGTTTATAGCAAATGTAACTTTTTCCAACTTAATCAGCATTGATTAGAGTCTAATTAATGATCAGTGCTTTTTAATATACATTGTAGATTGGATCAGGATCATCCATTTCTTTCTATACTTCACCAATAGCCTTTGTATATTTATGTTATGTCACATTTGTCCGGTGTAATTTTTGTTTACAACAAGAAAGCAATTTTTGTTTGTGCGTTCCAGTGTGTTTCAATGCCGATAAATGGTTCTTCTTCATTTGGTGTACTGTATGTGTTTAAGTAAACTATTGTGAGGTTTAGACTGTACTAGTGACATAAAATGGGTGACAGAGTGACATGTGCTTTTACTATCCATACCGCAAGCTAGCTTTAGCACATGACTTTGGTGTAGGGATCACACCTTTTCTCTCCTTTCTTCTGTGCAAAAATAATATAATTTAAAAGACTCAAAGTTTTATTACATAAACAGTGCAGTTTAGTTTTCTACTTTTATAGTTGAAAAACATAAAAATCATCCCCACCTCAGATTACATACTGCATGTCAAGAGCAAAATGGCTTCAGAACAGTGAGTTGCACATGCAACAGTTTACATTTCCGGTGTTGGGAGATATGACCAGCGTGAAGACTTCCATGTCTGTCAAGATGCACCACTCTCCCCTGCTTCATCACAAACTAGATTTTTTTTCCATGCCTTAAAAGACTGACCTGAAATCAGCCTGCGCGTGGGAAAAAAGTTCGCATTATGTAACCTTGTTTTTCAAACCCATCATTCCCTCATTATCACTCTCATACATCATCATTTCACATCAGATATGCCTTTGCCCTGCAAAAGAGCACAGGCACTGATGTTAACCAAACACGATCCTACATAACACCATATCCTCTGTATTACTCCACTGAACTGAAGGTCATGTTTTTCTGCTGTTGAGGACAACAAAGTTATTCATCTAACCTCAAGGGCATGACAGAAAACAGTGCATTAGCTGAACAAGAGACTGCAAAAACAAGTCTTAAGTATCTGTGCAGTAAGTATGAAAAGGAAAGGAAAAGGCAGGAGGACAGTGTGGATGAACAGAAAAGTGGAGGAAAGTGGAGAGAAGCCGACTGGAGAAAAGGCAAAAACAAGAAAGGAGATGAAGAAGGAGAGAGAGGAATGAGGGCTTGTGAAAGAAACAATCAGAAATGGGTGAAAGAAGGAAAGAAATGCAAGACCAATCGTCCGTGAGGAAGCCTCGCAGCGAGAGACTGAGCTCTCAGAATTGTGCCGATGATGCTTTAAATGGAGTTGTTTCTGGCCGAGATGCTCTGAACACAGTGAACTGGACGCCTTCCCTCCCTCTTTGCCGGGAATTATTCTGTCACTCCCTTGGCCTGGACAAGTGGTGCTGGGGGTGAAGTGTTAGTGTAGCGAGAGTTGAAGTAAATGTGTGTGTGTGTATGGGGGTCAGACACAGCTGGCAAATCTCAGGCTGGCTCAGGCACCAGGGCAGTTTCTTTAGTTGCACAATGAACCAGCCCTCAGCCCCAGAGGGAAGTGCTCTTTTAAATATAATAAATCAACTGAATTAAAGAAGGTGGGAAGTAACAGAGAGAAATGGGCTGATGGGAGATTGGAGGGAAGGGGGGAAAATAGCAGGCTGGAGTTACATGAGTGGCAGCTAAAACACAGAGAATAAGTAAGAGAGACTAATTTTATGTCTGTTTCTATCATTACAGCCATCAGCAAACTGGGCTTTTACTACGTTCTTATACAACTTCTCGTCATTAAGGCAGAGTGCTTCCAACAACTCAATGTGTTATTTCTACTCCTGAGAGAAAGAGACAGAGAGAGAGAGAGACAGAAACAGATTTCTTATTTGCTGCATTATCACTTCAGCTGAATGTACAGAAACTGTTACCCAAAGAGCCCAATCACTAACAGAGCTACTGTATAAATGGTTAGAAAGAACACAAACAGCAGGCAAATCAGGGCAATATATTACAACAACATCTATTACTTCCACCTTCAAAGACAAAGAACACAGTGATTTCAGAGTCTTCATATCTTTGCAGATTGGAGCCTAGATTTCCTCACTTTAGACTATGTCTGTATGTTTTTGTTTTGAAATTCATTGTGTTTGCTGTATCTACACCTAGCATCCAACATCCATAAAACAGGTACTGTTGAAAGTTTGAAGTTTGTAAACCCCAGGGTTGCATTGTAATCTGGGCGGACAGAAAAGGAGACTGGTCAAAACGGTAACGTAGACACCCAAATTCACTGCCTAATTGGTTCATATCAGTCATTATTTACAACATCCTTGACTACCAGCTGTTAATTCCAGGTGGATAACGGATTACATGTATTTTAAATATTTTCCTCTACGTTTTGGGCTCTTATCCACACCCAAATAGCGTTTTAATGACTCAAACAGAGATTTTTGTAAAGTGCAGGATTTTCAAAACCTGGATGTAGGAAACTGTTGTCATCACGTAACACCTAAATTCATGCTCAACAACCTTTGATTGTAATGGACACTAGGCAGCAACTCCACTTCTTCGTTTATCCACACATAATCGCATTTTGTTCCAACTTTGCCATAGCACCTTGGGCCATATGCCAGAAATAAAAGGTGAAGAAACAGATGCCAAATAACTAGAAATTAATAAATAACATAATAATATAACTTTTGTTTCAGTTTTACCACCAGGAAATTATACTCTAGTATTGCTAATGGAAAGTAGCTAAGGTCTGCTTGAAAAGTCAATAGATTTCACCTTTTGTCCAAATATGGTCACTTCTGGCTCCAAAAAAGATAACACAGTGATGACCAAAACTCAAACTAGTGGCTTCAAAACAGCAGTTGAGAAAGCAATGTGTGATATCACAGTTCCTCTGTCCAATATATATATATATATATACAGTCTATAGTCCATCCATAGAGGAAATAAGTCACTAAAGGGATCATAAAGGTCATCAAATCTAACAATAAAATTGGCAACACTGATTAGCTCATTACTCAAGCTCAGAATATTCTTCTCTGTAGACTTTATCGCCACCTACTGTCTTGCCGTGATTGTTTGAATGTTTGCAGTCATTTTCATTCTTGTGTGTACAGAGATATTTTGTAGAAGTGGGTGAAGTTCTCACAGTTTATAAAGATTCATTAAGGTATGATTCATGATTATCAAAGTACGACTGACTCAAAGACATTTACCTGTGATGTACACCTGTCCCTGTTTTACTGTCACACCAAGGACAGCAGGTGAATGTTGCACTTTCCTGTGGAGAACAACATCACATTCTGTGTATGTGTCCATAATCACAGAAGTCTGCATCCAAAACACAAACACACTGGTGCTTTTCACAGTCTTGTAAGTATGATATAGATTGTAAATGCACTGCTTCTCTTCAGACTTCATTAACGAGTATTTGCAGGGTAGTCATCATCGCTGAACAGTGTGGGTAGTACTGCAGTATATACAGAGAGCAGATATGTGTAAAAGTAGCCCCCAGTGGGAGCACAAGCACTAGTTCTAGCAGTGTTAGCACCTTGCTCCGCCCTGTTCAGTCTGCAGTAACACCGCATGCTCTCGAGGATTTAGGAGCACTTTCAAACTGCCCGTCTGTGTCATCAGGAGACACTTGTGCATCTGTGATTTGAAATGTGCATATGTCTGGCCGAGGATTTGAAACGTGGAGATGTGAGCGTGACCCACATATAGCAGGCATTCTGCAGCCAGGCGGAGGGTCTCCTCATGAGCCTGGCTGTAATTGAGGGCCGAGGGAGCACCTCCGGAGTGACGGCCGCTTAATGAGAAATTATAGTTGTGCTGATGCTTTCAGAAAAGCCTGACTCCATGTGATAGTAATTACATCTCATATGGTTTCATTACGCCGCCTCCTTATTTGGATTAGGAAATATTACGACTGAAATGGGAGAGGATCAACTCTGTGGGGATTAACACCCGGCTTCAGACCTCCCACCCCTACACCACATGCAGACTGGACTAAATGAAGGAGGATCAGGGGGGTCCAGTGACGGAGGTCGGACAGAGTTATGTTGCAATTAAGCTGCAAATGTATCTTAATGATCCTCACATTCTTCATTCTGTAACTTGACTTTAAATGCCATAATTACAGTGAGAAGCTGTGAGGATTTCAGCTTGTCAATACAGGATTCCAGTCATCTTATTTTTTCAAGGTAACCATTACACAGCAAGTTCATGCATGGTTAAAATAGTTTAGTCTTTTTCATTAGTTTTTATTTTTATGCACTTCCAAGCAAAAAGGTTTGTCCATTGTCGGTGCCCATTACATTTAAGATGCAATCTCAGGAAAGGCTTGACAGAATGTCTTAAAATTTGGTACAAGTGTTCACTTACGTTCAAGGATGAACTGAAAACAGTTTGGCAGCCAAAGGTCAAGGTCACTGTGACCTCACAAGCACAAGAAAAGTGCACCTGATAGTGAATGCATCTGATTGAACTTGCAATTCTTGTTATTTTCAATTTCAGATTAGTTTGAATCAGTTTTTAGAGTGGCTTTTAGTTACGTTTGTATTAATTTCAAAAGTAGTTGAATGAAAAAAAGAGTCTTTCTTTGTATTATGGAGTATTTGTTTAACCAAAACATTAGATCATTTTAAAAAATGTGTTCACTGAGGGCAGATGAACCAACCATAAAAGACAACTATAAATTAAAGCTGCAAGCAGCAATCATTGACTTCCTTTTGCCAGTAGGTAGCAGTATGAGTACACCTCAATGTTGAAGCCTAGGGTCTTTTCTGGACTCTTATCATGCATGGGAAATTTGGGGCAGCCTGGACAAAATACATTTGACTTTCAAGAATTTCATGGAAGAACTTGTCGAACATTGAAATTCACCGTACCCCCAAACCAACAACTTTCAATCAAGCATCATTTTGCTAAGTTTTCATCACAAAGGTCTCTTGCTGACATTGACCAAATTGGAAGTCGGGTCAACCGTCTAGGAGGAGTTTGTTAAAGTACAAAGGTAGTAAATTCAAAATGGTGGCCTTCGATTTGGGTTTAGTTGTCTGTCTCAACTTGATACACGTGCATACCAAATTTGGTACATGTAGGTTAAACCTGATGCAGGGGCTTAATTTTCTAAATTTCACAGTTTTATCAAGCCTTTTTGCTTCGCTAGCCCTAAAAAAATTGTATGATCAATGGCAAGTAATGCATCATCCTGGTAAAAGAGAAAACTCAAAAGCTTCACTATGTATGTCTGTAACATCAAGATCGGAACATTTTTACAGTATAGGAGTGAGTACATTGAGTCAAACTGTCAACATTAACATTGTAAATATGCTTTAGAAAGCGCTGCTGACTAGTGTCCAACCATTATTGAAAACCTCTATCTCTGTGTTTCCTTTCTTTACATACCGTCACATGGTCAAATAGAAGCAAGAAAACCACAAGTCTTTTTAATGTGCTACACAGGGACTACACAGTACAGATCTCATTTAGAAATTGATTCTTTAGAGTGTTCTGGGCCACACTAGCTGGTTTTCGACAGCTGCTGATAACTGGAGACTTGCAGTTTGCATAGGTAATGTCCTGAGCTGTGGTGAGTTCAGAGAGACGTGGCCTCATTACCACAGATATTGCATTTGTGATTAAAAGTGGTTCTGCTAAGTCAGAGGTAAGAGCCAGTGGATTTGAGAGGCAGTGGTATTAGAGCGAAGAGTTTAGGCTTTAATCCAGGCCGAGGTAGAGTAGGCGTCAGGGTTTTCCCCGTCTGTCTATCTCCCACACCCACACACACTCTCACACAAGCAGCTAAGGCTGTGCAATTTATAAGTCCTAACCTACAAATGCTGAAGTTAACTCTTACCTTAAAACTACACAAAGTCCCATAACCTCTCTCTCTCTCTCTCTCTCTCACACACACACACTCGCTCTCTCTCTCTCTTTTACTCACACACACCTTCCCAAATCCATTATAAAATCTCTTTGCCTTTCACCATCTCCGTCCCCCTGGAGAGAGGCCCCGGCGCCGAAATCTAATTAAAGGCTCCATAAGCAGAGCTCAAATGAAACTGTCACATCAAAGTCACCTCTGGGACAGAGTGACACAAATCAATAAGACGGAGAGCTTTGGCAGATCCCGGTGCACCCTGGAGACTCCCGGAGCAGACCCGGACTGGGATTAGACCAGTCAGACAGCACTCTGGCCGCGGGCGCAGAAGAGAACAGACTGCACAGTGTCTATGGATGTATGTGTCTGTTGGCCTGGTTTGACATTCATTTTGGTAAACTCTGGAGATGTGAATGCTGCAGCTGACGACGCACAACAGAAAATAAGCTGCATAAACACACCTGTCCCAGTCAATGTTTATATGTGGCTGACTAGATATAAAGATGGACATTTGCGATGTGTATAAATGAAGCCAATACCTGGCAGTCACAGGAGCTGCATTCTGTTTTGATAATCAATAATTCAGTGTTTCCCCTAGGTTTACAGTTTTTTTTTTTTGGGGGGGGGGCACACATACATATTATATTATATAATTGGTTTGAATACTTTTTTAAGGATAAAAAAGGGTCAAAAGTCTCTGATTCCAGTTTCTTAAAAGTGAGTATTTTTTTTGGTTTCCTTCCTCCTTTATGACATGTAGACTGAATATCTTTGGGGTTTTGAACCAAATAAGATGCTTGAGGATGACATCATGGGCTTTGACACTGATCTGCATTTTTTAAACATTTTCTGCTATTTAATGCACCATACAATTAATTGATTCATCGAGAAAATATTCGTCAGATTAATCGACAATGAAAATAATAGTTAGTCGCAGCCCTAGTAGGGTCCACCTGCCCGCTTGATTGGTTTGCAGCCACGTCCGATTCAATTTTCAATTCAATTTTCTTTATTTTATGGATCCTGAACCGTGATTGGTCATTTCGGCTGTCAATCAACCCATATTTACAACATCCAATAACTTATTCAAACAAACTGATCAGAAAAATTATGATGTCTCATGAAAACAACATCAAAGGACCAAAATTGCTTTTTGGAAAAATGTATTTGATGTGTCCCTTTGAATTACATGATAGTGTTGGGATTTCTGACTTATATTCCTATCAGCCACAGGGGAGAGATGAATATGTTTTGGCTTCACTGTTTGAGGAGCTGTCACTGCGTCCATCTTTATATACAGTCTATGGGCTACACCTGCAGTGAAGAGTAGGGTTGTGGAGTCTCAAGTGAAACAAGACTATGTGCTTTCCTTTCAGTTTCTGAACCTAGCACAGAGTTGTGGAACTCCAACTTTCAGAGTTTGTGTCATATGGGTAAATTAACAAAAAGATCAGAGCAGGCTGTGTAAGGGATAAAGTTACAAAACAACTTGTAACAAGGTGATCAAGAGTCATTGAGGGTTAATGTAAGGTCAATAAGCTCTGATCCCTCATCTTTTGTTCCTTTATTTTCCTTTTATCATTGTCCCTCATTCAGTCTGCTGGGTCAATCTCTCTTATCCACTTGTCAGGATGCAGGTGACTGGAAAGAATAAATAATAATAGAAACTCTCAAAAACTCCCAAACTGCCAATAAGCAAAAAATACAGACATTTTATGACATATATGTGTAAAAGCACTGGGACGACCTTGTACTATAGTTACAAATGTGATGCCCACGATTCGGCATATTATAATTTCAGACATCTGTCTGTTAGTTGTCCTATATGGCTGGAGTTCTGAAATATTAACACCAAAGTGACCATCAAAAAGCTCAGATTCTACCTCCAGCTTCCCACTCCATCGTCTTTACTGAGAACAGGGTATGAACGTGGTAGTGGAAGCCTAGAGGGAAACTTGTAAAATAAATTGCTATTTTTGTTCTCTTTGTTTGCTCAGTAAAGTGAGAAAAGCATCTTTGGGGCCAAGTATCTATTTTCACTCTCAACCCTCTAAAGCAGCACGAATATGAGACAAGAGAAAACAAGACAATGAGGCTTTATGATGTCTAAATCGGAGCGGTCTGCGTGTTTTACTTTCCAATACTGGTTGACTTTAGAACAGATTGAATCTAGGTGAATGCTGGTCTTGAGAGAATTCTGGTCTGCATATAAAGCGGGGGTTCACTGGGCCTTGGCAGAAAGTTCCACAAGATTGACAGGTGAGTTAAAACCGAGGTGTGAGGAATACAGAATGACTTACCTTCGTGGTGGAGAGTCAAATCCAGGTGGGAGGGAAGATGGCAGGGACCAGCAAACAGACCAAGGGAAAGAGAAAGACAAGAAGAACAGGGTTAGTTCAGTTATTACAAATATGACCATTCATCTCAGTGATCACACTGATTCAATAACATCTTTTTTAGGCATAAAGTGCCTATAAGATCAATTTTAGAATTTCAACCCAATTAAACCCAAAGAAAAATTTTGTGATTTTACATTTCTGCAAAACCATGGATACATCCGTATATATATAATTACAAGAGATAGAAACCAATTAACTGGTTGCTTTGTTCAGTGTAATAATCTCCTCAAACCCCTCCTTCAGTAAATTCAAACAGAAACAATACAGATACGATACAGAAACCGCATTTGGAGCTTCACCATGCCACTGACACCCAAGGGCTGTTTGGACTGCACAGCCTTGTATTGGCCAATATTTTATTCAATCTTGTGTGAGCTAATCTTCCTCCCAGGCAACAAAAACCCAATTATGCATTACACAATGTTCAATCACCAAACAACAAATGCATTATTGTTATTGTTATCCCAGTTTCCTCAGAACAACGAGTGACTCAATTTTAGGGGCATGGATATCTACAACAGCTCACTTTTCATTTAAATATAGAAGAGGAAAATTTACTATTTGTGTTGAAACACAACCAATAATGTTGGTTTTATTCTGGATTCAGAGACATTTGGCCACACTGAGCTTTTCAAACATGATTTCACAGAGAAGTATTGAGAAGTATTTTGTGAGAACCTGTTTGACTTCACTTGATTTACCACGGACACAACAACACAAAAAACTGCATTTGAACTATGCCAGCTCCATCTACAAACTGAACTCTACTATTGTGAACACTATTGTTGCAACCAAGATTCCCACTGTACCATAACAGTCTCAGAAAATACCACAGGTTCATGGTATCACGCTATATATGGTATTACACAATTGTTATTCGTTACAATGAGCTTTAACAAAATGAAAACAGAGGTTTTTTTTGGTTTATTAGGGCCTGACAACAGAATGACGAATCAATTCTTATTCTTTGGGCAAATGGTACTTAATCTAAACATAATCAATAACTGTCTATAAGGGTCTATACATAATCAAAAACTTATGTATCAAAAAAAAATTGTGACCAAAAAAAAAAACCTAGATGTACCAAATTTGGCAGGCACGTGCATCAGGTCCTGACTTACAAAAGACACTTGGACCCATAACCTAAACCCAAAAGGAATTCTGCCATTTTGTTTGAATATTCCATTTTTATTCCATTTTGTTACATCAAGCTGTTACTCCTCCTAGAGAATTAAACCAACTTTTGTAGAATTTGTGTATGTTCTTTAATGCCACATAGTGGACACGTACGTGATATTTAGCTCCTTTGTAGAATATTCAAAATGAGGACCTGAAGATGTCTACATGCCCACAGTAAAACCCCACAATTGCGGCCCACCCTGATATGTACAATGAAGGCCTGATCATTGCTGCTTGCAGCTTCAATTATGATTGAAACTTGAAACTATTGTGTAATGTAAGTATGTGTAAAAAACCTCTCTTCTGAAAATAAATAAATCAAATAAAACAGTTGCCCATCTACTGTTTGACCAAAAGAAATTAGGAGGAAAATGGAGCTTTAAAAAGTAATCTCTCCTTACAAATACATGAATGAAACTATACTTCCTCTTGAACAGCATGAATTGGTGAGAAAAACGTACATTTTCGTACGGTAATATCATCTATTTTTATGCCACATATACCTTAAAACAGCATAACGGCACAACTTGAACCCAGACTTAATGTAAGTCTAAAGAACAGCCGGTCCTTTTAATTCTGCATTTTCCATACTTTCCCTATCATTTAGTGAAATAAAGTGCATTATCCCACCCTGTGCACAGCAATGCTTATCCTGAGAGACATCAATACTTCTCCAAGTGCCAGGGGAATAGGAGAGTGGGGCTGGCTAAAACAGCTTTGTTGTTGAAATAAGCACTTTCTAGTCTCGCACAGACAGCAGAAATCTGACAACGATACCTTACACAATGGCCATTGTCGAAGGCAAAGCCGTGAGGGAAGAGCAAGCAAACGGGCTAATTTGCAGTGTGAACAAAAGGGATATGTGTGTGTGACAGCTCTGCACTGACATGTTTCTGTTGCATTAGGGATGGAGAAAGGATTTGAGGCGAGCATGTGATCCTGTCTTGTCTGACTGTGATCTTTTGTGAAGAGACACTACAGGGTTGACAGCAAAGTTTTTGCACAAAACAAAATAATATGAGCCAATGCAGAAAAAGCTTAATCTGAGCTGAAGGAACACTGTAAACAGAGGGAACACTAACCACACAAGTCACAGTTATGAATTTGTTCTGTTGTTTGCAAATGTCCTCCATTATTCTTCATTAGTCTCATCATTAGAACTGACAGCTCAGCAGACACTTCTCTGGATGCATTTTAGAAAAGTAAAAATACAAATTTGTAATATATTTTAATTAAATGTCCAGCGATCAACAGTGGCCAGAATTCCTGGTTCTTTCTCGGTTTATATGTGAGAAAGTTCACTTTGAGGTTGTTGTTTCATTCTATATGTGCACAACATGTTTAAGGAAAACATTGTATTCATGGAACTGTACCATAGGCATCAAAGCAGATTTATTTCACATTAGGGATGTGTCGATGTAATCGATTATGTAAATGCGTAGATTCGTGTGGGATGTGTCGATGTGTCGCACTCTTTACATTCATCTCCAATTTTACCGGTTCGCACTCCGGAGCATGCTAAAATTAATACTTTATCCAAAAAAAGCCTGTGATTGAATGTCAAAAGTGTGTAGAGTTAACATTATATACATTTTTCAGGCTTCAGAACTTTAAGAAATGTCATGAAGTCACAATTACATGGCTCCTCAGAGATTTTCAATTTGTAACGACGGATACATGAAGTGAAAATGAGCACCGAAATCCGAGGAGAGAGAAAAGAGAAAAAGAAGACAGTACATTTAACTAACCTTTTATTTAACATTCTGTTAAACGTTTACTTCAACTACCAATAAAAATGACCATGTAAAGTTTCCCTTTGTCTACAAGTACTGCTTAGCTCTTTACCTTTCTAATGACATGTAGTTCATCTTATCCAATGTCAGGAAAACAGAGCTAGTGACAATGTTTTAGCTGAAATGCCCTATTTCAGATGCCAAGTCAGATGACCTGAGCAGGGAAGTGAAATAGAAGAAGTAGAATAGGCTACAGTGTGTGTTTTAAGAAGCACACAAAAAAGATACTCTGAGACTTCATTTAAAACATTTAAATATAAATGAAAGAAAACTGAAATATGAAAGATACAGCGTACTGTTTTTATTCTCCTTTCACACTGGCCTCTGAAGTTGTAAAGAGGAGATAAATTAATCATTTTTAAAAAATACTTCATGTGGTCACAAACCAGAAGAAGACAACAACAGAGTTTGCAACATGTAAAAAAAGAACAGCTTCTAGGATACTTTCCTTTTAGTTATAAACTGGCAAACTTTCAGTGAATGTCCAGGTGTTGTGTATGTGGATTTCCTGAGAACATGTGTGTTGATCTCGTTTCGTATTCTGCCAGTCTCGGCACATAAGTCAAGCATAGCAGATACGTCTGATACGTCCAGATATGTCCTCTAAAAGCTCAGAGCAGAAGGTACACCCTGGCCGGGTATGGAAACACAACATTTCACAGTCTGACTCCAAACACATGGTTCAAGTAGAACCGATGTTTGTGTGTGTCAGTGTGTGAGGGTGCTTTAAGGCCCTGTTAGGACCTGCTGGGACATGCATTTTCATGATCCCATCACAAGTGGATGGCTCTAATACATCATTAGAAAACGTGTCCACATGTGTCTCCATGTTACTTCCCTGCTCTATATGCAAATAAACAGGCTTTTAAAAGCCATTTAAAAGTGGAAAACATATGATTTTAAAGGTTTTACACTTGCTTTTTAATGTTACTTTGCATTACAAATAAAGAAATTCTCAGAGAGTGAAC
This sequence comes from Coranthus polyacanthus, assembly GCA_037367275.1. NCBI lineage: Eukaryota > Metazoa > Chordata > Actinopteri > Kurtiformes > Apogonidae > Coranthus > Coranthus polyacanthus. Next base: position 5,597 of record JAPQRN010004777.1, on the reverse strand, counting down.
AATGTATTAAAGGATTTTTTTTCTGCCTTTTCATCTTTACTAGTAAATGTTAGTGAACTGTAAAAATAAAGGAAAGTAATGTAATTCATTGTGCCACTCAAAGGCTACTGGCAACTGTAAAGGTGGAGTTTTTTCCTTGCCTGTCTCACTGCATGAGCTGACATTGTGAATCGTTCAATGAGTCTTAAATGTCAGTATGACAGCTTGGACCATTTCAGTTTTGTGGAATGGTTAAAGTATTTTTTATTAGTTTACTTGCATGACATAAGCTTCAGTGATGAGTGGATCTTGAGAAGCTTTCAACTGCAAATGCAAACTGTGGATATTCTATTTCCTCATGAAAAAAAGAAACTGGTGAAGGCAGCACTGAACGTATGAAGCACTTTTAATATGTATATATGCTGGGCTCTCTTGAAGCCATTCTGAATGCAGACCTCAGGGTGTTTTATGTGGGGAGATGTTCAGTAATGAATGCCTAACAACAAACAAACTGGACAAACATCTCAGACTTTTTCCTGTGCAAAGAGACTTCAAGAACCACAGTTTTGACAGCAGAAAAGTCAGTTAGTCATGTTAATTTAGTACATTAGTTAACATTTGAATTATTTGTTTGGCGCCTCTGTTAGTGTCTAGTGTGCTGCTATCAAGGCAGTGCTTACTTTACCTTGGCAGTCACGACTGATGTTATGACATTCTGTTATTTGGCAGCATAGTGCATTTACTCAATGTGTTTTGATGGTGAAAGCATGAGTAAAAAATGACTGTTGAATAAATGAATGACAATGCATCATCAAATTTGTCTTTTGGGTCTTGAACTGAAGAAGTTTAATCTAAGAGAATGCTGACCACCTCGGAGTGTGGTCTGAGTGACTGGATCTCAACGTGTCCTCAACGCATCTTGAGTGCGTTCTCACCTGTCCACTGTTATTGGATGACAAAAAATGTATGTTAAAGCCAGGTCTGAACAGGGCCTATATTTAAATGACTGGAAAAGCAAGTAAAGACTGAAGATATTTAAGATATTTAAGAATGTTCAGAATACACATCCCCTCAAAAATCTTCTGGTTTGGGGTAAAGTTGCATAAACCTTATCTTAACTCTCTGGAAAACCTCCAAAACTAAGTTCCCATGGCTGAGTTAAGAACCTCATAACCTCCTCCCCTTACAGCAATTATGAAATAATTGCATCATTTTCATCACCCCATAAAAAGCTCCCTCTTCGGTCAAACTTGCACAGACTGATATAGAACAATCTTGATGGGCCTTGTCAGACCAAAGTTCAGTCTTTTCCCACTTGTACAGCGTCAAAGCCAAAATTCCCTTCATGGACGAAAGTGTGTGAGGCAGTAGGGGGTTTAAGGAGGAGAGAAAATAGGTGAAAGAGACAGACAGGGGAGAAAGAGAAGGAGCCGTGGCGTTCAGTGGCCTTAGTTCAAAGACGACTGAGCACTGGGCCCTGTTTTAATGTTAATTCGACCAAACGGACAACAAGTGCCGCTCCGCTTCTCTAGGCAATTAATCTTGTGTGAGCCGAGTGAAGAGAGATTTCAGAAAGGGCTAAATAAGTCTGCATAATTTTTTTCTGAGCCAATTACCGTGACAAGAAGAAGAGGAAGAGAGAGGGGGGCGAGGGAAGAGGAGGGGGGGATGGAGGGAGAGAGTTGGACAGAACGAGAGTGGGGAGGAGGTTAAGAAACACAAATGAGTACACAAGAGGAAATTGGGAAAGAAAGCAAAGAGTTTTTTGGGGTCAACGCGGAGATATAAGAAAACAAAAGAGCTGCAATCTTATCCACAATATATGACGTGGTGACTAACTCTGAGAATGGACATTTGGCTTGTCAACTCAATCAAAATTTCCAAGTCTTTGGGAAAAGGAGGGATGTTTTGAGGACAGCACAGACAGAGCTTTTTTGGCCTCCATGCTAAGTGTTGTTGTTAGTAATGCACTTACCCTGACAGATAACCGTTATTGTATGCCGTTTAATGATGTCGCTGATGGAGACATAAATGCATTTGAGGAGGCTTATACGAAAAGCCATTTGTGTCTGTTTGGAAAAGTAGTTAAAGCCAGCGCAGTTTGTCTTTCTAACTGCCTGACTGCCTGTCTGTGCTGTGTGAAGGTGCTTGGAAATATTTAAGAACACAAGAACATATTTCACTTCTCTGAGGAATACTCTACTCTGCAAAAACTCTGCTCTCAAAAACGAGAAAAAAGCCATAAAAGGTGGAGAATATTACTTAAAATAATCAAAACTGCCCAAAATTATTAGAGGGCAAGAAAATTTTTCTAGCCAAGATGGCATATAAAGGTAAAATTGTGTTAACGTCAACCATTTACAACAAAAAGACGATGTTTTTTATGTTTTTAGCTATATAGTTTCAAGAAGACACAGACATTTTAAAACTCGTGTGGATACACTACAAATAAGAAAAAAGATTTAAGAACTATTTTCTAAATATGTAGGAAAATGTGCTTAAATTGAGGAAATGTTAAGCCCACTGTCTTGAAAACATCTTTATGTTCAGAAAATATATCTATAAACTGGTACATCTACACTACACATTGCCTGGAAAGAAGAAATATCACAAACCAAGCATACTGCCTTAATTTAATTAAATTTACTTAGAATTCACATTTTGTATTGCAGTATCCACAGAGGTGTATGGAAACGCCTGGCCCTGACCTTCCACATTTCCACAAGAAAACAAATCCTCAGAAGGTAACACCATCTACGTCTACATCTGACGACCACAATTACAGACAATTTTAGAAAATCACCTGAGGAAATTTTTTGGGGTCTTTGCTAAGTTGATTCAGTTTGTTCTAAGTGATGCTGACAGTTACTATAAACAGCTACTGAGGACTCTGGGAGGTTCTTCAAAGGGTCAGTGGTCTGTCAGTCTGGTCCAACATGGCCGCCTCAGGGTGGCGTTCATGGATTTGGCTTTCAGAAATAACACTGGAAAATGCAAAAAGGGTGCTATGACAGGAGGAGAGAGGCTCTGGGATTTACATGTCACATATTTGGTAAATCAACTTCTGTTTCTGTTCATTTTAGGAGCAGGCATACATATTGTCACTGCCATATTGAGCACTAGCAGATTATTCTTTATTGTATATTATCATCATTATTATTATTATCATTATTACAATTTTCCCCTAAAAATTATTGTGATCAATATTGGACGTAATTAAACACGGCAACTCACTCATGAAGAGAGTGAAGCATCTTGCAATTTCTCTTTACAAACCTATGTTTTATCAGGCTTGTATTCATCCCGGCACTGCAGTGAATTCACCGTGGTGTCAAGCCAACATATGTTTAGATAACACATATGATAAACTGAATGGTAAAGATGATAAAATAGAATACAGTACAACAACAATAACAACAGTTTCACTAATGTCCATAACTTGTTGATACATAAACTGGGATGTCTCCGACGCCCACTGGGACCCAGACTCACCACACGGTTCATCTGCAGGTGAACGCGATCCGAACGCATTTTAAGTCTGACATCATGACTTTACAGCAGCAGCAAAACACTTTTCTGCAGGTTAAAGTGAGCGAAGCAAACACTTAATGCTGACAGACTCTAAAGAATCACTATAAATAGACTGAAATGAACCTGCTAGCCTAGCCACAGTAATTCCTGTTTAAGTTTCCTGTTAAACTTAAATGCCAGCATGAGAAAGATTGTCTAGTGTTTACATCTACATGACAACCTTATTGCTGCTGCTGTATAATTAAAAAAGTGAATGTTTGAATGTTAAAATTGAAAACCAGATGTCGACCCACTGAACAAGTATTCAAATCGGCAAACATTCGTATCCAGCCCTAATGGAAACAGTTTAGTATTAGGATTAATGTTTTTTTCAGAATAAGGGCAAAAAATGTAATACTTTAGCACATGACTGTAGTCACTCACTAAAAATTAGCTATGCTGGCTTGGGTAATTTTAGGTGACTAGCTAGCCAGCTAAGCTAGCATCACTGGTTACATTTCGTCACAGTGCAAGGAGGCCATTTGTCTCCTCCACGGCTACTTTCATTTCACATCCACACTGACATTTCTAGCACAGCAAAGTGTCAGTGCCACTCTGGAACTAATTTTGTTCTCCAAGAGCTGGTTCTTTGGCTGCTGAAACATGAAGAACTTGTTTGAGATTAGTCCCTGGCTCCGAATGGGCCCTGGAAGCGCCTTGGTAGAAAAGGGGTGTACACATTCAAAGAGCCTTTCAAAATCCAAATATTTTTTATATATGAAACAGAGAAGAGTTGAAAATACTTTTTTTGAAGCTGAAATCATGGAATGTTTGATACTTTGCTTGTTAAATGAAAAGTGGTTGTTTTCATCTTTCCATTTCAAATGAAACTGAGTAAAAAAACATTAAAAAATGCTTGACTAACGAATGTGTTTCCTTGTCTCTACTATCTCTTGGGATTTTGGCTGCTTCTGTATTTGACGTTTAGTTTAATAAGAGCTGAAAAATAAGCATTTTAAACAAAGGCTGCTGTGTGTATGTGTGTGGGTGTCTCAACTAAACTACAGTCCAGTTTGTGTCAGTGTGAAGCCACACACCTTTTTATTAAAGTGCATCACGTATCTATGTGTGCATGTGCACTGTGTCTGCTTTCTCCCCTGCTGTTCTGTCACAGATTGCAGAGGTTATTTCATAAAGGTCCATCTCCAGGCCTGCCTCAGACCCAATCATCCCCCCAGCAAATCTCATTTACACCAAACCCCGGGGACACTGCGGCCATTTCTGCTGCTAACTCTATACTGCAGCAGCCTGCACTGAGGCTGAGTAAAGCAGCAAAAACGTGTGTGTGTGTGTGTGTGGGTGTGTGTGTGTGCGCGCGCTACATTTTGATCCTCGTCAAAATGTAGCTTCCAGATCACTGCAAACCCACATCATATCCTGAGCTTGGATTTTGTTTCCACAGTCTCCATTGTTCTTCAGTCTCAGAAAGTTAGCATTTATCACAGGTTAGGAGTTTAGATAGAAGGAGCTGAAAATGACTTCTATTTTGTTGAATTTTCTGATCTTCTAAACCACTTATGACCCCAACAGGTTGTATTAACAGGCTGCATTAACTAATATACCCACATTCATCTTTACATCCTGCATGCAGCACACAGAGTGATTTAACTTTTCTTGGATATCGGCGTCTTACGGCTCCATAATATATTATTTCAGCTTGGTCAAAGTGATGTGTGCATGCGTAATAGTCACACTGTATGATGTACACAGTATGATGTCACAGCAGGCAAATGAAGTCAAACATGTCATTCAACAACTTTTTGCTGCTTCATACAGAAGAGAAACTTGCATGCCTATTCTGCTTCTTCTGTATCCAAGCGTTCTTCTTGGATACACAATTTGATGCTATAAAGCGTTTCCATTTAATTGTCTAAATTGTGGTGGACAACAGTCCAATTTTCCCTGATACAGTCTCACAATGAACTGAAAATATTTTTACACTTTCCGTAATAACAAAATATCTCTAAAGTAGGTCTAGGCGATCTCACCATCTTAGATTGTGATCGATCTTAATTTGTCATATGATCTATTTTTCAGAGGGATCGTAA
>JAPQRN010004773.1:34726-44726 GCA_037367275.1 Coranthus polyacanthus | reverse complement strand
TTCATCTCACATGGATATCAAAAGTATGTGTATGACTAGAGATGATGTCCTTCAACTGCTGAATCATGTTCAGACCCCAGAGACAGGAACAATCCACACAGCTGGAGTGTCCTTGAGCAAAGTACAGGTCCCCCACCCAACAAAAAATTAACTTCAGTTCTAAAGCTAGCCGTGACCCTTGTCTTCCCTGTGGAGATGAGAACAGATTCATTTTTCAACCAGGATGAATAATTAAATGTATATTTTAGACAGATAATTAGAATTTGAAGGCTGAAAATGTTACAAAATACATGGAAAAAGGATAGTTAAGAAAATGATACTTTTTCAAAGAAAACCTTGAGTAAAGGCTGTTTTTCTGTGTAAGGAGCTGCTTATTCACAGGGGCCATGTTCAGAAAAGAACAAGTGTACATGTGGTACCATTAAGAGCTCTCTTACATGTTTCTGGGCCAAGGTGCCTTATTTCCTGGTTTCCTTATTTACATTTAAATTAAGGCAGGCGAGTGTATTCTACCTACCCTCAAGTGCACGATAGGAAAAAAGAAAAAAAGAAAAAACAGCTGCAACTTCTTTCCTCAGAGTTTCCTTCCCTGAAAATGCCTTCAACACCAATACTGATCAACTCATTGTAACAAGAAACTTTGTTCTTTTTTTTTTTTAAATTAATCCTTTTTTGACCGGTTTCAGGAGAGACAGACTTGTCAAACTAAAAGATCAAAAGCTTGACTGTAGCAACAGCAACATGAAACTATTTATTACTTTTTCAAGAAGTTCTCTGACTATGTGCTTAAAGATAAAAGACATTTCTGGATGCGGTGCAGTTGGAAGTTGGTGTGTGTTGGTGGTTTTGCGTGGACTCACTTGCAGGACTTGTGAGAGCAGGGCTTGAAGATGGCAGAGATGGAGTGAGCATAGCAGATGGGGCACAGGTCTTCCTCACTGGTTGGCTGAAAGCAAAATGAAAACAGGTTATTTTGAACAGTTTTGAAAGTGGAGTTTGAAAGTGGCCCCTTTTGAGTTTTTTTTAAGCAGTTTCTGTGTTAACCATCTCAGAATTTTTCCCCTTTTCTGTTGCCACCATCCACTCAGGTATAGAAAATTAATGCTAGTATTAAAATATAACATATAGCAATAAATCATTAGCTATTTTCGACAAGACTGGTGTAATACCACAGCTGAGGTGCCCCTTAGCCCCAGTGCATCATGGGACGTGTGAGTTAACACCACAGGTGCCAAGCGAAACACCCTGCTTGAAGATGTCATCACCATCACACCCGTTCCTCACACTTCCAGTGTTTTCCTTCCGTTTGTTTGCACTTTTCATCCCATACGTTAACTTCATACACAACCAGTCAGTTCTCGCCGTTTTATCCTAATGCATTCGATGTGCTCCGATGCTTCAAACTTGCTTAGAGATCTCCTATGAATTACATTTTTACACACTGCAAATAATGAGTATTCTCCTCACGGTTTACCAATTATTAGCCATTTATTCTGTAAAAAGCCCATTGTAATTTTCAAGATGCTGCCTCTCCCAAATGCACATATTTTTTTACTTTTCAGTCTTAGAATCCAAACCTCTCCATAGCTTCATATCTCTCCGCTTAATGTCTTACCCGCAGAGCACACTGTCGCCAACCTATCCATACCTGTATCTGCCACGTTTCTCCCCTCTTCCTCTTCATTTTCTCCTTCACTTCCCCTCATCTTCCACCCCCGTAAAGTACCGCCTCCCCTCTCTCCTGCTCTCGCTCACCCTGCCTCGCCTGTCTCCCCCTCTGCCACTTTTCTCCACCCATAGCTGTCAAGCTTTTGGAGAGCTGGAGCTTTACAAAAGAAAGCAGGGGGGAAAAAAAACTAATTATGTTGTTATTACAAAGGTAAATTCTTTTATTTTCATAGAAAGCCTGATTAATATTTTCAGCAATAATGTTTGGGAAAAATCTTGACATAGCGTGCATATATTATAGTTAGTTGTATTGTAGCAAATTACACTATTTCCTCACTGCCTTTCTTCTACACTTCACATCTCATTCTCCCTTCTCCTGCCTATTTTCTTTCACACACTGTTCTCGCCTCCGGTATCAACTCCTCACTAGGAGTTCATTGTCTTCCTGTCATGTCATTAGCTGCACCCTTGACACCTTTCGCGTTCAACCTTCCCCACGCTCACTCCTTTATCAATTCTTATTCCGTCTCTCCATTTCCCGTCCTAAATCCCCTGCATAAAAAAAAAAAAAATCAAAAAATCAATGTTCTTTCCTTTTTTCTGCTTCATCTTATTCTTTGTCCAGACCGTTTTTACACCCTCTTTTGTCTGTGTTGATTGCTCATTTAGTCGTTTTGTGATTCCAACGGCTCTCACTCTCGGCACCTTTTCTACTTAAATCTCCATCAATCTCCCCACTGCCTTTAGTCATTTTTTCGCCCCATCATTTTTCATTGACACTTTGGACGTTTCAGCTGAGAGCTTTCTTCTGAACATGTCCAGGTAGTTATTTAGTACCTTCCTTCAAGCACTTTGACTAAAGCTGGCCATTGAGGAAGAAATTATCTGCTGTGGAAGCCAAATGGGCTTTGTTTTTCAAAACCATCTTCACTTCTGAAGCCAATCTGTGTCTTTCCCTTGTGTACACTCATTTTCTCCTTTAAATAATAATAACAATGGCGATAATTAAAATAATTCTCTGAAGCCTCATGATGTAATATTATGCAGCTCTCAACTGAATAATTTTGCATAATCCGGTAATCTCAAAGTAAAAGGGCTGGGAGCAGGTGCTCACATAAACAAATTACCTGCCAAGTGCTAAATGGAAAGGGGACAATTTGTAAAGTAAAATCATACAGAATGCAGTTAAATGTCAGACCAACATCCACATAATATCACTAAATGTGTAAAAGTCAGACTTTTTCCAAAATGTTTACAAATGAATTGATTTTATGTACTTTGTATTTGGACCAGTGCATGTTAACTTGCATTATTATAACATACATGTACCAGACTGGTGCAAATGCCTGATTTTTAGAGAAAAAAAAAACTACGCTGGAGAGAAAAGATACTGTCTTAGCACAAATATAATGCTTTAAAAGAAGGGTGGTTTGTTGTTTGAGAAATTGGAATTCTGTGTTGACTTCATTGATTAGCAAGTTATTTTGTGTTTGAGTTATTTAGGGGTCCAAAATTATGTAAAAATGCATTACAGCACCAAAGCCTTTCACAAATGTAGGGAAAATGTAGGGAGACGCAGAGTTAAAAAAAAAAAAAAAAAGAGAGAAAAGGATTAAAAAAAAGTAGTAGAGTTTAGTAGGTGATGTATAAACTTACAATATGATTTTTTCACATACTATAATAGGCACAGCATTAATCAGGTTCATTGGTCACAACAGCATTGTAACACACTGCAACAAACTTCACATACACTACGTTTTCCTCAACCTTTCGACGTCCAGCCATGTAACCTAACCTTTCTCACTTCATCGGGATCAAGGGTCAGCACCTTGGGAGTTAATTAATACGTACTTTCATTTATTATGTGATTGTTCTACATGTGATGAACTCAATCCATTTAGAGTTTATAATCAAGGTTAAGTGAACAACAGGAGCATGTAAGGTTGTTACTTGTCCCAAATGTTTCTTTCCCTCCATCTGCTCCCCCCCTGCTGCTGCCTTCTCCTCTCAGACTCACTCCCCTTAACCTGTTTCGGATACCTCGCCCCCCCCCCCCCCTTTTTGGGTACCACTGTTACCTTCTCCTCCACTGATTTTCTCATTTGCCACCTCCTCAGCTCTAATTCAATCCTGCTATGTTTCAAACTACCGCCCATATGACCTTACCCATTTTCCCTCCCCGTCGTCCTTTTTGTTTTGTCCCTGGTTAGCTCAGCTCTCCTCCTGAGTGTTCAGTGAGGGGCTGTCACTTTGGCCCGGTCTGATCCCTGCCCTCCTCCTCCAGATACCATAATTAACCTGCTATACTTAGGTCATCAGCAGGGCACATCTGTGTGTTCAAATGTCTTGGTGCTTTTGGCATTTTGTTCAGACTCCGTGTTTAGCATTTTAGTTTGATTTATTTTCCATTTGAAAAAGGTATGCAGGTTCATTGATTTTGTCAAAAAGGTATGCAGGTTCATGACATAATTCCATCCCATCTTAGGTATAGCTGTTTGTACATCTGGATTTGAGGATGTGCAGTTGATACCCATAATGTTGTTTTGGTTCAAACAGGAAAACTGCTGCTGTTGTTATGCAGATTTGAGACATTCGAGACTGATCATAAGTTTTTTTTTCAGACTTATCAAACACTGCTTTGCATGCTTCATGTAATTCACCAATTAGAACATCGGATCATCTTGCGCTTTAAGGCATGTTGTTCATCTCAAACATCAGTTAGTTTTTTGCTACATCTATAGTTCATGTTATTCTTACTCTCCTCTTTAAGTCTGAGGTTGGAAGTTACTGCTAAGATGTGCCAGACAGCACTTTACATCACAGACGATACTTTATTTTAGTTTCATCAGACCACAGAATGTTTTGTCTCCGTTTCAGATGGCTTTCACTAACTTCTATGGTTGATAAGTACATATTTCAGTGAGGAGTTCATTCTGGTCGCTCTAAGGAAAAGCTCAGATGTGGAGTTCTGCACTGGCTTCTGTCTCTGTCCCCTCGCCAACACATCCAAATACAGTAAATCTTGATCACAGGCAGACTGAACCTTAGTCACTTTCTTAGCTATAAAGCCTTCAGAGCCTGCCAAGGTCCTTATTTTTTTTCCATTTCCTGTTCCTGATTGTACCTTGTGAGCTTCTGGCAGCAGTCTGCTCTCCACAATATCCAAGACAAAATTATCTCAGGGTGTCAATAGAACATTTTGCAGCTTTTGGAACTTTATTCTCTTTAAGTGATACTTTAAAGGAGATCCTTCTTTTTACACTACTTCTAATATATATTATAAGAAGTATATTATTAACATTTTTTACAATGGCAGAAGAATGGCTATTATTGAATAGGGCTGCAACCAATGATTATTTCCATTATATATAATCTGTCCATTAGTAGATAAATGAAATAATCGCTGTCTATTAAATGTGAGAATAATAGTTTAAAAAAGCTGCAATCATGCTTTAATGCTTAGAATAGTAGTTGTAATAATAGTTGCTAATTATTTTTTCCTTCTTAATCAACTAATTGATTAATTTTTGCAGCCTTGTATTTGAATGATTGATAGAGTTCTGGCAGGTTGGCAATAATATCGTAAATACTTCACAAATCTGAAGTCCCTTCATGGCGCAGTCACCTACTTTTGTCGCTTGCTCTGTTTTTATTGAAGCCACTCATCTGGATTAGAGATTGTGTGTGTGGTGAGGCTCTGGTTTTCACTCCTTGGGGTGACTCAGCATGGGCTGCCAAGTAACCCACCTCGTGAACCCACAATATCAGTGCCATACCGGCACAAACAAATCCACAGAAAATCAAAGCAGTGGGGTGGAGAGCAAAAGGAATGCAAATTAGATGTGCTTTTTTTACAAAACTGGGAAACAACCTTTACTAATGCACGGGAAGCTCAAAGTCGGACTTTGTAGGGGGGCCGTGTTCAAAGAATAAACTGGAACTTAGAAAGCATCTACAGTAAAATTAACACCAGCAAAAACTAAACACCAGCACATCTATATTTTCTGTGTTTAAAGAATGACACAAATTGTATAAATGGTCACTATAACCAACAGATGACAGTGATGTGACAATAGAAACATATAACACGTAGCAGTAGCCTAACAGCAGTGTAGGGGTACTCTCAGGTTCATCAAAATGTTTGTTTTGTTTGTACATTGCATCCTTTCAAAAGGCCATTTTCATTTTGTCTTGTGACTGACTAATAACAATTTAAATGTAGTTTGTTCCTGTTATCTGCTTTGGCCTGTCATTTGGCAATTACACAAGATACTAAAAATACACAACATGGTACATGGTTCAACTTGGGGACATTAGCGAGTAGAAAAACCTAACCTAACTTGTCATATCTTTCAGTTTGTAGCACACAGGTGGCACAGTAACACTGGCACACTCGCTATTCCACACTCTGTAAACCCTTATATCCCTTCTAATGAATTAAATCAGTCTTCTCTTCCTATTGCAAATTCGTTATAATTCAAGTCAGAAAGAGTTCAAAGGGAGAGACTGGAAGGATGAGAGTGAAGAGAGAGACAGCTGGTAAAATGGAAGAGAAAGAAAATGCAAAACAGGATTGAGTGTTCTGAACTGATTTTTATGGCCAGTGGAAATGAAAGGAGTCCTTTCCTGGAAGTGCTGTTCACTGCTCTAGGCTTTCTCATTAGTGTATACACAGACCAACACACATTGTGCAGAAAGATCAAGTGAGTAGCAGTACATTTCCCTGTGGCAGCTGGACACATAAATGATGTGAAAAAATGAAATGTCAGCCAGTTTCTGGCAATGTTATTTTGTTCTTTCTCTCTCAATCTGGCATATTTACTCTATGTCAGTACACTCCAGGAAATTAACATTTTTCAAAATGTAAATTAAGCAAAAATAAATACAATTCCAGCAATTCCACCAATGAGTCCTTGCACCGCAGAACCAGATTTTCTCTCAGTGCTCGTTCAGGACTGGCATTCGTCCTGAGCAAGGGGCAAGGACCGCGGCTTGACAGTGGAGCCAATGTAGATGAAGTTCCAAAAAGGCTCTGAACTTCTCTCTAAAAATACTAAATGGTAGTTTTTTCCAGGAGTCATTCTGGTCTCATTGGATTTATTTGGACCCTCAAATGTTCTGGTTATCAATCATTAAATGACTGCTTCATTAATAAGATTTTAGGGTTAAGAGAGGGCTTTGATCTCTACCGTGTTGAGTGACTGCAGATAAAACACATTTCTCTTCTTAATGTTCATCAGGTCATCGCCTGTACTCCATCAGATTAAAAACAAGACATGCTGCCAGACTTAGTGGCAGCATGTTTATATCTTTGTTTAAATAATTAAATAATTTAGATAATGTTTAAATAAAATCTGTTTTTCCTCATAAACTAATGAATCATGGGAATCTCCATTGTCAGCTTTCTGCACTTCTCGAGGCCTCTTGGGCCTGTGTCTCCTCCCTCTTGAGGGGGTTTCTCTGCTGACCTCGTAACCCCTGAGAAGTAACGCCACATTGTTTTTCTCCTCTCCTGCTCCTTCTCCTCGATTTTTATGGCGGTTGGCAAACAACGTTATGGTGCATTACCACCAACAACTGGACTAGAGTGTAGATCAGGAGTCTGTTTGTAAAAAAAAAGCAGATTCGCGATTCAATTTGCGTGGTGGAATGTCACAAATCACTGTGTTACAACTGCATTATTTTCTTGTATGCTATTTTTGTTCAACCGTGACTGGTAGGCTGAGTAAATCCACCCGCCACTACACAAAGTCACCCGCATTTGGCGGTGGGCATGCAAATTTCCAACCCTGATGCATACTGACCTTATACTGACCTTGCAGACTAGAGGCAATGCCTGTTGATTAAAGTCTGTTCATCACACTTCTGCTAATATAACAGGCACTGGGTGTGTGTTTACTGTATGCGTGTGTACTTCTAATGTGGCTACAGGAAGAACCTTGTCAAGTTGTGATAAGTGACCTTTGTGTGAAGCCAAGAGCTTGTGGGAATTTGTAATTTCCAAACATATGTTTGTGTGTGCAAGAAAACAACCACACTCCCCTGTGGTCAGTGTTGAGTCAAAGACAAATGATCAGCATTAGTTTTGAAAAGGAAAAGCTAATGGAAGACTGAGGTGAGCTGGGGATTTTTCCCCAAACTAGCCGGTGAAAAATGAAAAGATATAAACACCTGGAGGATGAATGGATACTAGACAAAGCTACACAGTCAAGTAGAGCAGTATATGCAAACAATATAATCTGACCACAGCTCAACTTTGCTGTCTTACACTATTTTACCTATACTTTGTTCCAGCTCTTGTTCAATCTGTTTGCAAAATACTGGACATTTCATGAGAGAGGCCAATGTGCATGACTCTTATCACAGACGTGTCTATATACTGCACATAGAAGGATGACTAAAGAGCAGCTCGGTTCAGAGAGACTTTTGAGTGTAGAAATAAAATAAATATCACAACACAATCTGGCAAATGCAGCACAGAGACGGCAAGGGAGAGAATGCAGAAGAAGGTCAGTATTAGTGAGTGCATGTGTGTGCGTGTTAATGTCTGTGCTCGCCCTACAGGCTGCGTATGTGCGTGTTTGTGCCAGAAACTGATTCCTAACGGCAGACGCTTTGAGAGTAGGAGGGTCCACAGGAGAACAGGGGTTATGTGATTGGTGTGGGTGCTTGGGGAGCCGAAAACCATCTGAATCCTGAAATACCAGGGTGCAAAGGAAAATGTGTCTCGTCTCGGGTGAGCTAAAGGATGCCAAAAATAAAAAAAACTGTGGCGGCTTGTGAAGGAGAGAAGGGCAAACATCAACAGCATGGGTGAAAAAAAAAAAAAAAAAGAGCAGAATGGGTCAGATCACATGAATGAGGTTTTTAGGGCTGGACAAAGAAAGAAATCTGATTAATCAATTGCAGCTATTAGTTAAATGATTTAATAATGATTCTTAAAATCACAAGATCAATTACTGACCCACTGCTGTTTCCCTGTGAACGTATTTAACCATAGATACAAAAGGAGAGATAGGAAATATGTAACTTGTTACCATAGCGTTACCATCTTACTAGGGGCTACTTGGTCACTCCGTGTGCAAACAAAACCAGGAACCTAAATTGGCCAGTTTTAATTTTTTGTAAATTAGTTTACTTACTTTTACAATTAATGTTATGTTCACTCAAATGTATCAGTCTTCTCAAGTTCTGTCAAAAACGTTGCTGGTGAAGCTGGTTTATATAGGTCTCAGTGTGTAGTTGTCTTCTAGTAAAATGGCAGTGACTTTCTAACAACTTCCGCTCTCCTTTTATATACAGTACATTATCAGAAGTATTGGGCCACCTACACATTACACCTACAGGAGCGACATCCCATTCTAAATCCATTAGCATTAATGTCGAGTTGGTCCCCCTTTGCAGCTATAACATCTTCCACTTTACTGGGAAGGCTTGTGTTTGTGGGAATATTTGCCCATTCATCCAGAAGTGAGGTCAGACACAGATGTTGGACGAGTGGGCCTGGCTTGCAAATCCCAAAGGTGTCAGATGGGGTTGAGGTCAGGGCCACACCAAACTCATCCAACAATGACTTTATGGACCTTGCTTTGTGCACTGGTGGACAGTTTTTGTGCTGATGTTAATGTCAGAGAAGGTCAAGAACTCTTAATTGAATCAGAAGAGTATTGGTGAGATTTTACACACTATGCGGCTCAGTGTAAAATCAGTGTAAAAGTTAGAGAGCGGGGTCACCATGTGGTCTGTCACTTCGTGGATGAGCTGCTGTGATTCCTAAACGCTTCCACTTTACAACAGTTGATCATGGATTATCTAGGACGGAAGAAATTTCACAAACTGACTTGCTGCAAAGGGGGGCATCCTACTACAACACCACACTCAAATTCAGTGACCTCTTTAGAATGACCCATTCTTTCACAAATGTTTGTAAAGGCAGACTGCATGGCTAGGCGGGACTGAATGAAAACACCTACATTCAGTGATTAAGAGGTGTGGCCCAGTACTTTGGATATAATGTATATGGTATTAACCTTCGCACTAAATGTATTGTCACGATCCTCCCATCCTCAGATGCCCCTAGTTTGACTTTCTCTGCTCCGACCCATTTGATCATTAGTTTTAGACTTGTCACAATTATTACATTATCGCTATATCACAATTATTCGAGCTAGCTGCAGTTATTTCGCATAATTGTGATAATCATCTCCCATTCACTTCAATAAAAAAGAACTAGATGAAACTAACACAAATGTCCTATTTCTATCAGTATATATAATTTTTCACTGTTTGAGACTTGACTAGTGCTGTTTAATGGTGTCATCTTGTTGCATCC
>JAPQRN010004773.1:19174-34626 GCA_037367275.1 Coranthus polyacanthus | reverse complement strand
ATTTCTATCAGTATATATAATTTTTCACTGTTTGAGACTTGACTAGTGCTGTTTAATGGTGTCATCTTGTTGCATCCCCTTCGTCTCGAGATGTTTAACTTCTATTGATGCCTGTCATTATCAGTATTTTTTTCTTTGTACATTTTAATAATTCCTTTGAATATTGAAGTTACTTATGTTGAATGCGCCCTGTGCAATTTTTTGTTTACAAAGCCTAAAAGGCAAACAGAAATGTGACATGTTCCAGTGTTCACTCTCTTTATGTGGCTATTCTTTGTCATTATGTGTACTGTATGCGTAGAAGTAAATTATTGCTAGCCTTATATTATGCTAGTGACATAAAATGAACAGAGAAAAAAAAAAAAATGAAACGCAATTATTTTGTATGACAATTCATCGTCAACTAAAATTTCATTATCGTAAAAGCCCTATTTAGTTGATTAAAATTGTCACAGTGTAATTGTGTATCGGTCGAGTTGTTGAATTACTGCCTAGGAATTATAGACTACAAAAGTAAAGACTGAATAATGTAGTATGGCTGCCACAGGAGGAGAGACAATTTGTGTAAGTGACAGAGAAATATCAATATCAGGTGCAAAAGTCAAAGAAAGAGAACGGTGCCTAAAAACTGAGCGTACAGTGAGAACTGAAGCTTCAAAAATGACTGCACTGAGGGGTGAAGAGAAAAGAGCGAAGCACAGTTTCATGTGTTTACTCACTTCTCCAAGCAAGTGCATTTAGTGAGCTAGTATGTGACTGTGGGTGTGTAGAAGTGTTGTGAATTGTGAGCCGAGCTGTACACTGTGGAGGCAGAGATATGAGTCAGGAAGGTTTAAAGCGTCTGCACTTTAAAACCCAAAAAAGTCGTTCCCCCAACACTGTGCCAGTCATACTGCACTGTGTATTCTCCTAAAATCTCCTGTCTGTGCTCTCCTGCTGTGGGTGTCAGTTTCAGTGTGCTGAGTGGGCAGAAAAGAGATGAGGGTGGTCTTACAAAGGAAATTATTGATGACAAGAAAAAAAAAATGCACACATACAGTAAATGTTATTTAACTTGGACATTTGTCAACAAAACAAAGCAAAGGGGGAAGGAAAAAAAAAAAAAGATTAATTTCATATTTATTTGGCTAATTTGTGTACACAGCGAGAGTCTCTGCTGTGTTTTGCTGTCATTTACGGCGCGGTACTTTTGCTGCTCTTGGTTTCATTGTGTTCACTGTTCACTGTGTGAAAACGGGGCAGAGGAAAGATAGGTGAAGTGAAGATAACATTGTTGGAGTTGATGACAACTCATTAAAACAAAGGCACGGAAGGAATAACAATCACTATAAACACACTGGAGCTGCAAAATTAAAGGATTTGCAAACACAATCGCAATGTCAGCCCGTGCAATTATACAGTTCTGGAAAAAAAAAAAAAGAGAATCCAAACTTTAACCTATTTGAAAACCTCTGGAATGTGATCAAGAAGAAGATGGATGGTCACAAGACATCACACAATGCTGTGCTGCTTGTATTTTGACTCCAGGAGTGACATAAAGCATCCAACAATAATGTGAAAGACTGGTGGAGAGCATGTCAACACGCATGAAATCTGTGATTGAAAATCAGGATTATACCACCGAATATTGAATTCTGACCCCTTTAAATATTAGTATTATGATTTTAAAAACAAAAACACCAGTTGTCGTTTTCTCATTTTCTTCTTCAAATAAATGCTCTAAATGGCAATATCTCTATTTTGTATTTCGGAGAAATGTCATTTTTTCTAGATTTTCTAGAATGAATAAAACTGTAATGCAAACATATAAAATATAAGGATGTGATCATTTTCATTGTCATATTTGTTAGAAAACTGATTGTCTTTGGGATTCGAGTAATTACTTATAACACATCATGTTGCTCTATAGGACTTTACAACAGGCAATTCTCGCAATTATCTGACAAAACGAGCCACAGATTAATCGATGATGAACATAATTGTCGGCTGGGGCCCTAGTAAACCTTTAGGTCAAAGAGCACAGAGTCTTTCGCGTACACAAGAGTGAGCTGGGTATAAATCCAACCTATCGTCTCTTCCTGTTTGTGAATACATAAACAGGCAAAACATGAGCGCCACAGGCTGCTACCTCTCAGCCATTTAGGCAGCAAGTGAAGCTGTCCAGCTGTCAGGTTTTGGACTGCTGCTGTGACACTAAGAGACGGGGACATTTCTTTTAGCAGATGGCAGAAATGTTTAGAAAACATGACGCATCCGCAGGAAACACAAATTAAGTACAGACTGTATGCTAAAAGTCCCGTCTGCTGACCATTCATCTGCTGCACTTGTTTTTGTTATAGACAACCTTACCATCTGATTAAGAACTCAAATTAGAAACCTGTATAATATTCCTGATTGCTTGTTGCATTATTAAATCAACATGCATAGCGACAAAGATATTCACCGAATGGCCAAATCGAATTGTACATTCATTTTTTTGTGTGTTTGATTTAATCTTCATTCTCTGTTGCCTTCATCAGCCTTTTGAAATCTTCAATAAATGAGCTGCACTTTCCTTAGCAGTCTGTCATTATGCCGAGCAGAAGATATCTGAGGAAGAAAGGTCACTGATTGGTCTAATTCAGTGATGAGTAAAGAAAGGATAAGAAGGACAAAAGAAATAAAAGAAAGAAAGAAAAAGGAGCTGTTAAGAAAAATGCAAGAATTAATACCTGTAATTTTGAACATGAATGGATTTTTTTTTTTTTTTTTTATAGCTGACACACTTCTTCCCTCCCATGTTGCTTATTTTTACTCGACCTCAAATGAAGAGCAGTCATCCTGATAGGCCCCTTGTTTCTGAGAATAACAGGTTGGAGATTGTTGTGTGTAAATATAAATGCATGCAGGATGTTAGGATAAATGGTTTGTCAGTGTTGCAGGAGCGGTGGTGTGAAAGGAGATGTCAGGCTTTATTGTTGAGCTTTTTTGGATCTGTCATGAACTCAATTTAATTGAAACCCCTTTGATGGAGGGTGCTGACTTAATAACAGTGACATAGTTTCGCTCCCCCGTTTCTTACCAAAAATGAGCCTCATTCTCACTCACACAGTGTAATTTTCTTATTTCATATTTCTTTAATAAGCTCATTCTAAGAACTATGGCGGGAGGGGGGAGGGGGAGGGACCTGCACTTTTAAGATTTCAATGTGTGGAGAATACCATGATGCTGAATTTTAGGCACTTTATGTAAGAAGGTGACTGCTTTTGAAGTTATCTCCTTTCCTCAAAACTAATTTTAAATAGTGCAGTCTCAATTTGTTTTTGTTTTTTTGGATTTCTGTAGTTTCACATTTTGAAGGGAATTATGAACATTTAAAACTTCGCTTCATGATTTTGGACTTCAAACTGTGGATATACTGGACTAAAATGTTTGTTTGGTGGAGTTTGTGCGATTTAATTCAAGAGTATGTTCTTTTGACCTCTCTTTGTGTATATATCCGTTGTATCTTTTGTTTATAGCTGGTCTCAGTGAGATTAAAGATACAGATTAGTGGCTATACCACTGCAGTGAGAAAGGCATTAAATGGATTTGTGGATTTCCAAGAGTTACCTAAATGAATCCAATTATTGATCACTCGAAAAAATAAGAAACAGCAACTATTCAGGTAGTAGATCCATTTTCTACCTCTTTTCGTCTTACAGGCACATCTTTAGATTTTAGGTTGGTGAATAAAGGTCTCTGAAGATGTCAAGTTGGAAAGCAGGATATTGCAAAGGTCTTTTTCACTCTTTGAATTATTATTTAATTTTGTTTAATATAGATGAAATGATTAATTGAGAAAACAATCACACCCAAAATACCCAAATGTTAGAGTGTCAGATGCTCCAAATTGAGCTAATATTCAATAGTGATATAGGGAGGTAGCTAAAAGATGTAGCAGCAATAGCTGTTCTTGCACAACCTTTGAAAAGCCAGTCAAAGCCAGTCTCCCAGTGTCATGTTTTGATTGGGAAGTGATGGGACCTGAGCCCTGCACTGTCAACGAGGCGAAAATAAGAGCTGACACTTCACTAATAGCTTTCTGACTGAGGCAGAGGTCACATCATGGACATATTGACCAGAAATTATGTATGTATGAAAAACATGTAAAAATCAAACTGAAATTGAATTTTAACCACTAACCAATGTTTTAACCCAAATTTAAATCATGAATCACACTTGTGGCTGACTGCATTGATATAATTTAATCAGCTGGAACATGCAGTCCAGGCCTGAGCAGTGGCCAGCTGTAAAGCTGAGCAGATTTAACAAAAAGGTCACACACATTGGTAGTCATCAGACACCTGTTTACTGCGCCTTTCTCACATGTACACATCTTGCCTTGTACACAAACAAGACACAAACGCACACCTCACACACTCTGCTTGTCTTCTCTACTCTTCATCCACTGTGTTCATCATCTCTTCTCTCTCTCCCCCCTCCATTTAGAACAAAATCATTGGAGCTTTAAATGCCTGGTGCTGTGGATGTGGTTGCCGTGACATCCCAAGCTGTTGTCTTGGCAAACATAGGCAAACAAGAAAGTGCAGACCAAGGTGTGTATACATGTAGAGTTTTGTTCATACAAGAACCAGCACAGTGTTATGGAATATCTGCGGACTTCAAATGTGGGCAGGAATCATAATTGTCTATGGAAACATTCACACAAAAGAGCAATCAGACATCAGCACCTAACCAATCTGACAGCTTTTCAAACAGCCTAATGATTTAATAACACACTGGCAGATGAAGGTGGCATCTGCAGCAGCGTCAGGAATCATTACGCTGTCTAGGGGACACACACCAGGCAAGAGCACTTAATGTCTCCTACCGCTTCTTCATTTTTACTTCTCTTACCAACACACTGAACTTCTTTCTTGAAAACTAAATGAAGTCAATTAGGACTGTTTTAGAGGTTTCTGTCTGACAAATTTGCGCATGCTTGTGTGCTTATGTGACATTTGTGTTGGAGTTTATTTTGTGTTGGAAGCTAACAACTGTTCCGGTCATTTACATCCATGAGCCTGGACACTAATGTCTATGTAAAGGACTCAGGTTTGTTTTTTTCATGTGGAAATCTTTGTGTTCACTCCCAAGTTCTTCAGTGCCTCTATTTTGCTTCTCCACGGTGGCAACAGCGTCCATTACTAGCTTTGATTAGCATAGAAATGGAATCGGAGGAATGTCAACAAATGACACCAGCAGCAAAAACCTCACATAGTCAACCTTTAACATATAGCATCTGACATTCGCTTACTGGCTCTAAAGGTTCACAAATGTGATACAAATGTATATGCTATTACATTTTCTTAAGATTAAGATTCAAGATTAGTTTAAGTGAAGCACTTTAAAATTTTATGTTGTAATAATGGATTATATTAAAAAATGGATGCTTGAAATATCTTCTCCCTCTCTGATAAAAAAGTCGGTGGATTGCCATAAAAAAATATGGAAAAAGTGACTTCACTACTTTTACCCTCAGTAATAAATCTTTAGCAAATCTCAGTCACATAAAATGTTTGTGGTTACATGAAAGTCTACGAAAGGGGAGGTTGTTCCAACTAAAACACAGCTGTACAGTTGCAAATGCAAATGATCCGTGTCGTTTTATCATCACTGTTACAAAACAGCTTCAAATTGACATGAATAAATCTGTTGGACATTTCTACCATGCCCAAAGCCTTTCTGAAATGCTGTATTATTCATTCTGATGGCTGGCTGGAACATTAAGCTTTAGAGTGGTGTTTTTAGTGATTGCAATAACTACTCAATACATTATTTAATTCTGACATACCAGTGCAACTGTACAATCCCCTGCTTGAGAGCACAGTTGGCTTCTAAAATCTGATTGGGCTTGCAGCTCTCTTAAACACGGATGGTCCAGGACAAAATAGAATGAAATGGTTAATTCAAATTCACCATCCTCTATGCAACAATAAAATTACTGTAAGCTCAAAGCCACAACCCATTTCTTACTCAGCATGATTTGACTTATGTATACTTTCCATGCGACAAAACTTTACATTAGAGAGAATGTAATTTCCACCTCAAGCAAAGTAAGGGGAGGCAGCGTACCTTCTATCCAAGAAAACCATTAGCGGGCTTGTGGAAATGTACCTTCAACTCGCTCACTGCACTTAGACCCGATCTGCCTGTATAGTGCCTTTAGTTTCTCTCTCTACCTCTCTTTCCTTTACATTCCTCATATCGAATATGTTTTTACAGAGTCAAATTATATAGTACACAATGCACACATAACTGCTTAGAATCAACAGCACAATTTCAAACACGACATAGTGAGATAAAGTGATTTATGGAAGTTTAGCTCCCCCCCCCCCCAATGAATAATAGATCATTTCTCTGGCCGGTTTAGCTCTGTGGTGGAGTCTAAAGGGGAGAGTAAACGATCAGGTTTCCACTGCAGACAGGAAGAGCAGGACAGATAAGAGGGGGAACCAAGTTTCTTCTGGTCATCATGCTTTGCAGGTCCACCTTCAAGGGCAATTGGATCAGTATGTCCCAACTGCAAACTTCAATGTGTCTGAAGTCGCTGTGTTGACTTGTACTCTGACTCAAATGCCCAACTTTTTTCTGGCATCCTGTCCTTTTCAATAGGGGGTTACCTCTGAGACACTTAAGTGCTTAAGTCTGTCAGCTTGAGCTAGCCTAGAAAACAACCCATTGTTTTGTATTTCATTATTTAAGAACTTTTTTATTTATGACTTTGCGATAATGATGCGAGGGAATTTATCTCCTTCAGTATGAACTGAAACTAAGTGGGAGTTTGAGATTACAGTTCCTAAGTCTAAAACATGAAATAAGCTATAATAATTAGCCAACTCACCCTGCACTTACTGCCATAGTGGCAATAATAAAAAAAGCATATTTCAACAATAAGAAACAACCTACTTTTTTAAAACAACAAGGCACACCAACATCAAGGCCAATTCAAGTCGTCATACTTATTTGGCAGATAACCGGGGCAATTTTCAGCCCAAAAGAAGCTATCAAAATATCATGAATGGAGAGGAAATGTAGTGATGTTTCTCGGTACTTACAGCTGTGCTTGCAGCAGCCTGTTTGGATTCTTCTGTGAGAAATGCCAACATCAGCTCCACTTTCTGCTTTTCTTCTTCACTGATGTAGTCTGTGTCTGTTGGCAGAAATGCGCACACACGCAAAATTGTTAATACGGAGTTTGGCAATCATGACTGGAAATATCGTTATGGCAGTATCTCTTCTGAGCAAAGGTACAAAAGCTTTAATTTTCTTCACATCAGGTTTCAAAGTCTATGTACAGGTTAGTCACCTAAAAAGACAACTCAAATATTGTAAAATTGTCTTTTAATTGGGCTACAGATTGGGTCCAATCTAAATGTGGGACACACTTTGTTTTCAAAGGAAGAATCCATTAAACGTGATTCAACAAAAGAGGAAAGTGTAATCCATATCTGGGAAACTGACCCAGGGTGTCCAGTGCAGTAATCACTACTATGTAAGATGATACCAAGGCTGATCCAGGCCCTGTGATAGGCCAGGTACCTACAAATGGCGTCTGGGAAACATTGTGCTCAAATTCAGTGATCCGGTTACAGCTGAATGGTCAAAAATAAACCACAAAGGAAAATGTGAAATAAAAAAAAGTGTGTCACTGCTATCCAGTTACATTTTTAAGCCACAAAGCAAGCAAATGATGCAGCATTCAATCTTCATTTCACATACTGTATCTGATCCTATTCAGAAATACAAGGGTCATTTGCTACAGCTGCAATCAAACTGTAGTACAAAACATTCAGCACCATTTTACCCATGACCTACCAGACAGAACAAAAAAAAAATCATAAATAATGCAATTCTGTGATAGATAGGATGTCCATTTTAAATACATCCAAGCTTACACATGACAGTAAATCAAGACCTAGTTACAGGCCTCTAGCACAACTTTTCAGCTTTTCATAATGAGTTGTTTTTGCGCTACTGTGCCTGACATCAGAAGAAAAATATCAAGCAGAATCTCATTGGCTCATTTTGACAAGAGCCATCACAGGGCGCCGTATCCCCCCAGCCCCCACAAAATTGAAACACGATACTTGTTACTGATATTAACTGCATTTGATTGACTTATCCCATCGACAGCAGAGGAATCGAGTAGTTTCAGAAAATGGAACCATGAATCAGTTAACAACATAAAAATGGATGGACATTAGACTCAATAGCAAAAGGCAAGTTTGGCGAAAAAATATTTGAATGGTTTTTCAGTTATGCTTCGGAAACAAAATGATGGGACATACATGGTGATTACTATATCCCTTCACATTATATGCAAGGGGGATAAAAAGCTAAATTCTGACTTCATCTAAAGATACCAGCTAGCCACAATGCAGCATCTGTGGTGTACAAAGTTTGCAGAAGAAGTTCTTGTAATTGCACTCAGAGGACAAGCTTGTGCCTTCTGCAGACTTGTGGGTATAAAGACATACATTAGAAAGACCACTCTAAAGATCCCACAATGGAAGAACCGGGAATGGAGGTCTTGGTGGGGACTGCCCATTTCCCTACTGAGGTCAGTTCCATTTAACCTCCTTAATTTACAGAAGGGAGCTGGAAAGGAGTCAAGGAACAGTGGATCAGAATAGGAAGTTGCCTTGTGTTTTCTCTTTTTTTAAACATGGCCCATGACCCTGTGTCTTGAATTGTCATGTGGGAGTTGATATGACCAGAGGCTGTAATATCCGGCACACACTGGGATGTTTTAGAGCTGAGTGGTTTGGATGAGGATCAACACGCCACCAACTCCAAAGCCACTTGTGTCAGAACAAAAACAGAGGACCTTAGAGATGAGCTGCTGCTCTTTCATGCTAAATTAGTAAAATGTCTCCTGTGGTAGTATTATGGTTTTGTACAAGGGGAAGACCCCAAAGCAGAACATAACCCAAATAGTCTATGAATGTCTCTGGATACTCCAAGAGGAGATGGAGGGCATTGCTGTGAAGGAGATCTGGGATACTCTCTGGTCTGGTTGTTTACCAGCCGAAACTAATTTAGTATGTTGTATATAGAGGGATCTGGATTTCACAGTGCAGCCACCATTTAAATAAGGTAAATCATACGTCAAGATGTGTGATTAGTGTTAACGTTTTAATTTTTCAACACATTTTAAAGCTATTTATCCAAAGAAATATGTCAGCTCTCTTTTTTAACGCAGTGAAGGCTGGTAAGACTGAGCTGATAGAAACCAGGACACTGCTGCAAGTTAAATGCTCAGTAACAACATCTATCACTGATAAGCTCCGGATTTAATTTCCCAACCCGCTGGCTTTGTCTACAGCCTCACACAACTATATATGAAAGACAATTACGCAAAATCAAGGATGGGATAAGCCTATAGAGGGGATTTATCCATAAACAGTGAAGGTCACAGCTTTCAGCCTTGTCCATGAAGCATGCAAAGAGTCAAAGTATGTTTGACTCAAACATGTTTTTGTCATATGTCACAAAGTCTGTTTAGGGAAAAAGAGGAAACTGCACCCTCTATCTGAGATGTGCAGAAGAAGTTACCAGAGCCAATTAGTGATATGTTTAGTGAGAAAAAAGCGACAGTATATACCATAAGTATACAAACATAAGTACAGTATATCTCATTGTTTCTTCTTCTCACACTGACAGCATGACCTATTCTCGTTCTTCAGAATACATAATTAACTTCTGGGAAATTGTTGTAAAACTATGTGACTACTTGTACGTATGATCCTGTAGGAAACCTGGCGACTGCTTCACTACTGTTAATAAGGACGGATGATTGTTTGGATGATGTGCAACAGATTTTAAAGAGGTTAATTTCCCTCATCTGCTTTTAGTACAAGGCAATCTGATAAATGGGGATTAGAGGCAGCCAGTAAAAGCAAGGTGATCATCAAACCTAAGGATACAAAATCAGCATCGTGTGCCAAAGACTGTGTGCATGATGTTACCCATCAACTAAAGCACACAGCTGTTCATCTGTATTCTAGACTAACTTTAGAACTGTTTATTAATTTCAATTAACATGGACATGATGCAATAACCCTGCAATGGATCTTGGAGCTTCCCAATTGTTCTTGTCAGCCAAGTCACCATCTGATACACTGTTGGCACTTTATGACAGGGAAGTGTTTGAGTAGCATTATTCTATGTTCTTGATCTTCTAGGTTGTAGAAGTACTATACTATCTTCCTACAGTAAATTATCTGTAAAGTTATCCTTTTTTGCCATTTTTTTCTGTTTGTTTTTTTGTTGAGTGGAACTGACTCACGAGGTAAAAAGTCATGAGGCCATAGAAGGCCAATCACCATTTTCCCCATCTTTGCCATCATATTTTTACAATGGTCACCACTTAGAGTTGGAAACACTAGTCTATCTGAAATCTGCCACCAGCAAACAGTCCACAAAAAACACACTTAAGCTCCCCTTGCTGCATTTGTACTTCTCCTCTGTTGCAATCTCCTTCCCCGCTGCTTTCCTTTAACTTTCTCCCTCCTTCAGTCCCATTTAGTCATCCCCTGCCTTCTCCCTTTTCTCTCCCTTTTACTTGATGGCTTTCGATTCGTCTTTCCATTTTCTCCCCCTGTACCCCCCTCCCCTGTGCTGCAATCAGACAGATCCTCTTTCAGCAGAGGAGTGGTAGCACCCCAGTCTAGGCTGTGATATTGGCTTGTTGGACAGCTGCCATCTTGTTCTGCAAAGAGAGATTACAACCTCTATACATGATATTTGAATAAAAATATGAAGGGAGAGACAAAAAGGTGAGACAGGAGGGAGGGAAAAGATGGGGTGAGACAGGATGATTAAATATAACGTAAGACCTTGTAGATGGTTTGGACCAGACTGAGCAGAGTCATATTTGAACCGTTAACCTGCATAAGGTGGAAGTACAGAGAGGAAATGAGACTTTTTCTTTTTTCTAGATGTTTAAAAAAAAAAAAAAAAAGCCTTACTGAGATCATTTTGATTGGTATTTTCAGCTAAGACAGAATCTCCAGGTAGGGAAACTCATCAAGCAGGAGCACATATAGTGCATATTGAACCGATCCCATTTCATATTGGCTGCTTGCAGTTATCTCTAAAAGATTTGTTTCAGCCAAATTTAAATTTCACATTATTTGTGGAAAGGGTCACATTTTAAGCTGACCCATGAACAGATAAATGGAAATGTTCCGGCCAACACATTAACAACTATTTGATTGCTAAACACAAGAGAGGATGTTAAAGAAACCTGACAGCAATTCACTAACACTCTGGATGCAGAGTAGATGCATAATTAGCATGAACAATAGATCGCCTCTGTGTTCTAACTTTGCCCTGTAAGCCTGTCAAGCAGCTGTACGCCAACTGTAGCTCTATGTCAACAATGCAACGGTGCAGCATTATAACATGAAATGCAAGGTCTTGTGTGAAAGCAAAAAATAAAAATGATGGGCACCTGTATTGAAAGATGGGACACATTTTAAAGTTAATGGGACATTCTGCGACAAGCTTTCACATAATCAATAGTGTAGAGATAATAACCGTTTTCAGATTCATTGTACAGTAAGTTGTTAAATTTGCATAACGACATTGACACTCATCTGTTATCATCTGCCTCACTGTACAACTCTAGCATACACATAGGTCCTCTGTGAGATTGTTCGGAATCCTTTACTACTTTTAACTAACACTTGATATTGAGAAAATCAAATATCCATGTTTGTTCAAAGTGTCATGACTGCAGCGGGTACAAGTTATAATAACTGGAAATGTATTCTGACAGCCCTTAACTCACCTATTTTCATGTTCACTTTATTTGTTTATATTTTTGTTGCAAATTTCAAGTGTTGGGGCTTGTTGACATGCTAGGATGGTTTGTTGGTCAAAGCAGTTCTTTATCTGTATTCAAGAAGAAAATATGGTGGCCTTCTACAGAACCTCATTGATTCTGGTCCTTAGAGAGTTTATATTGTGTGACAGAGGAGGGCGAGTTGGTACAGATCTAATAAAACAAAGGTTTTGCTTTGTGTTATGTGCAAACTTGTTACCTGCCTGCTGGCTTTGACTCCCCCCACAGGGAAATATGCAGAAGACTGACTGACTGTTTGCAGTGAACTGTTTTACTGTGAACTCTTCACATGAATTATGTTTACTGTGACCTCATTGTGTACAAACAAAAGTCTGTACTTATAGCTCAGCTGTTGTTTCCATGGTTGATCCATTGAAGTTATGATACGTCCATGCTGTCCATTGTGTGTGTACCTGTATTGCTACTCATTCTAGCTGTGTATGTACAGTGACTGGCCGGTAATGTCTCAGTAAGGTATTTTTTACACTTAATCACAGTGTGTTGTATTTCTTCAGAATTTTGTGATCAAATTTTCCTCTTCTAATCTCAAATGTCTTTAGGAAATTGAATGGACGTAATACATGTATGTTGGTAATAAATGAGGATTCAGCCTCTCTTTGCTCTTGATATTGGTATGGTAGTGAGTTGCGCACTGTCCTTTGACTGTCCGTCCTTGTACATGTCCTCTGATTGAACCGTCAGTGTGTAATTTCTGTATGGGCAGCATAAGGGAGTCAGTTAGTGGTCAGTCCTTTGTCCACGGCACTAGTGATGCAATGCATTGACAGAGAAGCAATGATAGAAATACATAAAAACCTAGTGTACAGAAGAATGTTGGAAGTGTTAACATGGGCCTACATATACACACCACAGCCACATTGCCTGACAGGGCAGCATCAAACAGCAGAGCAGGTTACTAGCTGACACAAAAAAAGAAAATCTAAACTTCAAAAGAAAAACAAGTCTTTGTCTCTGTACACTGGCCAGATTATGGGAAAGCATGGAGTAAAGGTCGTCTACCTTCCCACGCTACAGACGTCCATTCATTAACACCAACGCCTACTCATATAGTCTCCTGGGTCAGTCCATGGATAACATATAGTACATCCTTGGTGAGTCCAGGTTTGTGCATTTATCCAGTGTATGTCTTGAATTTAACACAATATGTCCTATTGTGCAATACAGCTTTTATGATATCTAACCATCTAAATACTTAATAGGAATACAAAATAATGCTGGAGGTTTTCCATGAGACCATGAATGAATAGAGTCCCATTCTCTTTTTTCCATCTTTGCTTCTCTTTCTGTTTAGCCACCTTCTACCACAGAATCTCATCCATAATACATTCAAGGCTGGGGGGAGTTGAGTGCTTCCTCAGCACACACAAGTCACATGCATTAAAAGAAACTACATTCACACGAGCCAACAAATCCTTGAAAATTTTTTCATATCAGTGTATTATTCTGTTGACATTTTGTCACACTGCCAATAGTTTTTTTTCAGACACAATAAGAGGCGCATGTCATGAAATCGTGAGTCACATCACTCAAAGGCCTGTGTTCAGTTGCTGGTAAGAGAAAACATAAGCAGAACTGCATCTATTAAAATAGGAATAAATCCAACAAAAGGTGGTTCAAAATACAAAGAGAAACCGCGTAAGAATCTCTATATGAAGAAGGAAATAATTCAAATGAAGACTACACAAAACAAAGAAAACAATACAAACACTGGTGTCAAATGGCAAATGTAGGACAGAAGACAGAGACAGGACAACCTCCTATGAAGGGATGTCAAATCACAAAAACAATCAACTTAACTCATGAAAAAAAAAAAAAAAAAATCAGTAACACAGGATCTAAATTAGCCAAAACCACTTGCAGACATATGCAGTGACCAAAATTGCTTCAGTCCTGAAGCAAAAGTGTCATTCACTGCAATTTCAGACGTATCAGCTGGAGAATCCATGGCAACACCTCAAGATAGATTAATTACATACTATAAATAAATACAGATTAAGAAAGATATATACAGACTCTCACAGAAACAAACACTGCGTCTAGGTTACACACTGTTCGGTCCTAGCTGTAAAAATGTACAGTATAATACATTCAAAGCACACACACAGAGCCAGATATCAGGAAAAGCCCATATATGAAGTGTACGGAGCGGGTACTGGAAGGATATCAAGAGTCTGAACCCGTGTCTCCTCTTAATCAAATCAAAGCAGAACATTTCTCACTGGCAGACTTCCAACACCAGATAATGAACCTGAAGTGCGGTCACATGCAGAATGGAAAAGCCTCCTTCACACACAGAGGGAAGAAAAAACTGAGTGGTGTTTAAGTCATTAATTCCAAAAGGCATTAGACCTCCATGGCATAGAGGCTTGAGTCTTACCAGGGCTAACAATTGCATACATTTACGGAGTCATATGATGAGATAGCGTTCAGAGATTTGTATAATTTTATCAACTAAAATAGCTCTCTGTTTAAAAGCCTCCAGATTCTCTAATACCCAGAGAATGGGAATGTCATAGCCAACCTGTCTCTGATTTCTTAGTGTCAGCGTTGTGATACTATGGGACCATGTGACAACTCAAACCCCACATAGTGTAGCCTAAGGGTACTTTGTTTTAATTATAACTTCCCTTTTGAAGTTCTACATGTAAAATGAGCACACCTTGTAGGCACTACCTGGCTCACGACTGACATTCCACTTTTGACAGAACATTAAAATTCCTTCAGGACTTAAGCTAAAAATAGATTTAAAAATTCACCTGAGGAAATTGAGAGAACATGAGAAATCAGCCCAGTATGACCTCCACAGACAGACAAAATACACATAAACGGATAGCACAAATCCCCCAGATGATGCAATGCAAAGTGGTCATGGAAACAGCTTGTGTTGCCATGGCAACAGTGGAGGATACCAGGCCATCCCCTGTGGTGATGGTTCAACTCCAGGGTGCCTAGCCTTTGGTTGTGGCCATATCAAGACCAAAGTGTCGCTGACACACACACAGAGCAGTGGTAAAATAAACAGTTAACTAATTTAGACACTCAGACACATGGTTTGTAAAATAAATCTGTCAGATAGCCTGAAGTGCATGTGCAAACACAGGCATTAGCACACAACAGTGGCACTGATAACATTGCATGTCAAAGCATGCCATTTCTCATTAATTCTAAATATTTAAAGGCAAATCTATTATGTTGTCTTTAGAGTGACAGTGTAGAATCAATCTGTCTGTCGTCTCCTTGTACAGGACAATATGTCTGCTTATTTTCACGTAACATACATATGTGTGACTCTGACCTTCACTGCTGTCTACATGCTCGACGCCATGACTGCATCTTTAAGCATCACTGTACCTGTTTTCACTTCTCTCTGGGGATCTTTTCATCAGTCTCTCAGTTTCCCACTATCACTGTGCCAGTTTCATGCTCAATTCAGGCAGCCTTGAAGTTTTTTCTCAAACCACTATCTGTGTGATTTCTGTATTGATGGTGGGGGTCTAGATAAGTGGGTGTGAGGACAGTTATTTTTGAGAAGTAATGTATATTATTCATTTGTTTAAAC